>QVRM01005026.1:0-30121 GCA_003439945.1 Dermanyssus gallinae
AGAATAACGTATCAATCACCACATTCACTGTAAAGAAACGTACGAAGTACTTATATATAACCTGACGTTGTTGCCATTACATACAAATTACTCTTATCTAATTATATATATATATATATATATATATATATATATATATATATATATGCTTGCTTTAAACATTGAGCAGTTTAAATTGTGACTCCCTATCGAACGAGGAATCTGCTCCAAGAACAAGCTCTTACATGTGTAACTCAAGTATGTGCAAACTACTATACTACATATGCTGGTTGCTTACCGAGTCCCACTCGATCTGCGGTTGCTTCTCTGTTAATCCAGAATGACACCCACGATAGCACGACGAGAAGAACGCAAGGGACGTAAACCTTTCATGGGCGAACACCGAAGCGAAGATATAGAATCCAGTCATCCAGTGTTTTGGGCTAAAATGACCATTATTCATACTAATAGTAATAATACCACGCACGTAATAGGGCGGTATTTATTACTATTATAATATAGTAATACTATAATTAATAATATATTATTAAATAATTATTATTAATAACCTATACGGGTTACGGTTGTTTAACACGACAATTCCATTAACGGGTTCGACAATATCAATTTAGCTCACGACGGCTGCACATTCGCAGGGAACAACATAAGCCTCGCAAACACATCAAACGAGATCATTTCTTCATAGGTGCGTTACCGTTGCCCGGTATCACTATCCGGCCTGGCAAACTAATTTCTATATAATGTGTGCTTTTCTCCCTCCGTCTTCATATATATATATATAATATATATATATATATATATATATATATATATATATCTATATATATATATATATATATATATATATATATATATATATATATATATATATATATATATATATATATATAAGTGAAAGAAAAGCGGCGGCAAGTTCATCTAAGGTAAACTCACCTGAATTAGAAAGTAACCCATGTGTCTATGCAGGTTGAAGTGGACGACCAACATCGAGTGGGTTGCTGCATACGAGCAGAGAGTTCATTAGCAAAGAAGAGATTTCCTACATAAGCCTATCATTGATACATTATAGGCACAACTAACTAGTATTAAGCACAGAAAAAAAGCGTTATTGCTAAGCGTGTACCAGTGGATGTTAATAACGTGCAGCAAAGTGGCTTAAGTCAGGTCACCCCCGCGGATACGTGGAAGGTGTCTTGGGACGCGGCCTGTGCATTGCTGGGAATTGTCGTTATTCATGTTGTCCTTATGTATATATATATATATATATATATATATTTATATATATAACGCTTTTACTCAAATTAATTAATTTACTTCATAATTGATTTGCATTAACAATGTGTTTTCCACATACATATAATACATATTATATGCAATAATCTAGCGTCTGGCACTATGTCACGTGATATTTATCGCATTCCTGTGAGCAAAACCGGCAGTGGTATTCGTCCCTTACCTGGTGAAATCCACAAGTGGAACACGCCAGGTGGTGGTAGCGGTGAACAATGTATGTGTGAACGCATGTCGATTAATGCATGCCAGTCTATTGCATACATTTCTGATAAAGTAGATTTTTTTGCATGAGAAATCTCTTGTATGACTTGCGCCACTTTACCTAGCCATTCCCGCAAAAAAAGCAGGAAAGGCTCAATGATTGGTGACTTTAGCTTGATTTGAATTGTTTTCACTGCTGACCCGCAGCTTACTAGCAGGTACATAAATTGCCTTCATGTCGAACGCAAATACGAAAGACGTCCGCAAATCATACTAAGGCTGTAAGTCAACATTGGAGCAAAAGCTCAGAGGGTTATCACTTTTACACTCAGGGCTCTCAGCCAACATTTAACGTTCACGAAACCGCTCTCGCATTGCTTCATAAGACGGGCCCCAATAAATGCAAATATGCAACAGTGGGGATTGAATTCGTGCACCCATGTGTCTCCTCAGGTCGCTTGGCTCACGCAAATGCACCAGGCCACCGGGCTATTTTCGGAGGTACTTAACGAATGCCATTGCTGCCCGGCAATGTGCTGTGAAAAGTTCGTTTTCATATAGCGTTCCCTGAGACAAACTCCAACGGTTAGCCACTACAGGCACTTTTATTCGCCACAGCCAATTGACCTCCTCGGCAAAATTTTATAACTTTCAACTTCCGTGCATTTTCTTGAAGTCCCTTACGATCTAAGTAGGCTTAGTGTCGCCGACAATACTTCAGATGGCTTCGAGAGTACGGTGTGCAACCACGATCCGCATACTCTATGGCAACTGTGTTTCTAAAACATTGCCGCACGTGGCAGGCTAGGTCAGCAATACGTATAGCAAAAACAAGGCAGCTGTGCGGGTTTCCATGCGGGTCCCCACGTTTTACGTCAGTTATGCAATCTCACCGCCCCACATGTCTTATTCAAATTCCTCAGCGAAAAATCTAGAAAGACCTCTAAGAATAGAACCACCAACTCTAGCTGGTCGAACGAATCAGCTAGTAGGTGGGGGTCGAAACGAATCAGCCAGTAGGTAGCGGGAGACTTTATTGCAGACCTTTACATTTATGAATTTATGAATAGTGCATGTAAGTAACCGCCAGGTTTTGCCAACACATGCCTAAGCGTAGACTGGATTCCATGGATTGCGCCCTGTGTACCTCATTGCTTTTCTCTTGAAAAGAAGCGTGGGTCTCGCATTGTGCCGGGCGTAGGGTATGCGACCTCCTCTAAATATATGTGTAATCAAACGGTAAAGATGGTAGTAGATCCCATCTCGACCGTTACTCGTCTTATTGGGCTTAACTTAGCATAACAAAAGCATTAGTGGCCTTCTCAAGAGCACCATTGCTTTGGTCAACATCGACTCTCAGTGTAAGCACTCACGCACCTCGAGACTCGCGCAAATCGAGGTACCCTGGTAGGAAGTCTGGTACGTGGGCATGGGCATGACCGGGCACGCAGAAATGCCACCACTTCAAGGTGCATTGGACTCCGAATGTTAAGGAACTAGCATCCTTAAAATTTCATTGGATGTGTTTATAACATCAGAATCTAGAATAGAAAATCGATAACGTGTTTTCCCTTTGGCAAACGCACGTGAATTGGTCACGCTCATTTGCCCAAAGCAAATCTTTGCTACTCAGAAGTTCTATAAGCTCATCGCCCTTTCCATTGATGGCGCCACTATCTATATGACAAGGAAGTTGTCGGATTCCAATTTAGGCAGTTCTATAGTCTTGCCACAGGCTGAGGCCTGCCAAATCCACACTGAGATGGTGGGTGTTAGCCAACTCTCACCTCGACATACACACTGCATGCACTCTGCTCGTAGGTAGATTAATATTCTTTATGCCGATCCACCTTGCCTTCCATCGGGAGGCCTTACCAACTTATGTTGGTAAGGCCTCCCGATGGAAGCGAATAAAGCGATGGAACCCTTGCACTTCGCCAAAATGCAGTTCCCTCCAGAGATGTTTTAATTACTTAGCTTTATTAATCAATGCTTAGTTTGCATATTGCGTGTTATGGGAAGACATCACATATCGGGGCATTTATCACGGTGCCAGAAGGCGAGCTAGCGGCTGTATCACATCGTTGGAGGTAATTCAATTACCTCGCAGTTATTTATATAATTATCGCTCGCAGAATTTGCACAAGCACACCGAAGAGATTTAATAAAGGCTATTTCGTTATTGCTTGGGTTTCATAAAACACTTCAACTCCAAAGAAAGTTTCCGTTAGGAACACGGTATCCACGTCTTTAAACGAATTAGTTCCTTTAGTTTCTAGTGTCTCAGATAAGTCCTCGAAATTCTGCAGCAGTACTTTGCGAACCTTATTCGCAGCATACTTAGTTCCCACAGCGTTGGGAGGGGGCGTCATTGCTGAACCGCTTAATCCTGCCTATCGGCAATCTCTTCGCTAACTCTAATCGGAGATGGCGGAGCTCCCATATATTGCCAAAAACGTATGCTAGTCGGCCAAAAGAAGCGGTTGAAAAAAATGCCGTAATTATTGTCATTGGCACCAACATGAAAAACGGAATCAATCGTAGAAACTATAGGCTTGCAAACGGTAGGCACCTCAATTTAGGAAAGCGTAAGTTAGTCTAATAGTTATATCAAAGCAGACTAAAAGTCAGCGGGGCCAGACCAAATCCGTCTGGCCCCGCGCTTGAAGTATACAAGCGCTTAAAGGGCAACATAAGTATGATATACCCCCCATTAGCGAAACCTTACAATATGTGCCTACGCGAGGGTAAGATATCAGATGAGTGGAGATAAAGCTACCTACAGTCTTTATATAAGGGTAAAGGAGATGCTAGGAACCCCAAATCTTACCGGGACGAGCGTGATATATAAAGTGCTCACTTCACTCATCGCCTCTACGAGAGGACAATCGATGAACTGCCGACCAAACAATACGGATTTCCTTAAAAACGCTCAACTGCAGTCGTTCTAAAGTGTGCACTGGACCACAAATGAAGAAGAACGAGAAGCTCAAGGAGAAATGGCTTACGCAGCAATTATTGATTATCAAACCGCCTTCGACTGCAAACCTACGAATCCCCTTATGCACGTCATTCCTGGCAGATACGCAATTACGGGTTTGATGCATCACTTCATACATAAAGCGTTGGACCATAACCGCATCTTTTTAAAAAACGGCGTCAGAGACCCAAGCGTTCTATGCAAATGATCTGGTCGTTCTCGCAAAATCCTGAGACCACTTACATATCTATATTAGTGAATCGGCAACGTGGTGAGATGAGAATCGACTGACAATATAAACAAGACTAAATTCCTACGTTTTAGTCGTGGAGGAGCATATGGCATTGCAGATCGCCGTATAAAGATAAAATGCATACCTGTAGAGCTAGTAAGCTAATTTCCTATATTTGGGAGCGACTCAATCTCCAAGACTCTCGTTTGACAGGCATATAGAAGGACAACGGGCCAAACCTATAATGCTTCTGAGAGAACTTCGTCACGCCGATTTAAAGACTGCCGTTAACTTATTTAAGATAAAGCTTGCACCAATCGTCCGATATAGCTTACAAGTGATTACGCCTCACCTTAAGCTGACAAACCTCAAGAACATCGACCAAGTTAAGAATTCCTTTATACAGCGTGTGCTTGGACTACCTAGAACCGCATCGGCGACCTTAGCGTTAGCACTATGTCCAGAGAGAACCTTTACGGAGGATCTCATATCAGACAGAATACCATTTAGCGCACGTGTGCTGGACCGATACCTAGAGTTTAGAGAAGAAAAAATATCAATTTTAAAATTCAGAACTATACACAGAGACCAGCGTTCTCCACAAATAAGTGGAAAACAATTTCACAAACAAATCGGACTTTGTTCTGTTAAATAACCTGGCATGGTTATCACTATGATATATGTCTAAAAGAAGCGTGTTATAAAATTAACGAATGTGTATGCAAAATTTGTGGAGAATGTAACATCTACCGCTGCCACTTGACATGATGCGCGTCAATCAACACACAATCACTGCAGGAACGTGTGAATTACCTGCTTAGTTTGAACACTAAATTATAAGTAGATTACGTTTAACTACCAACTATATGGTGAATAATCTGAATAATATATATACAGGGTATTACAGGAATATTTGATCAACGATATATGGAATTGTAGAGCTCGTTAAGGCAAATATGTTTTCCAATGGAACATGATCTCTAAGAGGCCCTGTTTCGGAATGAGATTTAAATTACTACAATTTGTGACATTGGTGTTTTTGCCCGACAGAGGAGCATAGAATGTGCTGTTGCGAGACAACCAGGTTTCCTAGACAGAAGCTAGACACACCGCCGTGTTCGTGAGTCGGACATCCCGCCGAAAAATCGTAATTACTCCGCAACCACAGCTCGCATTGACATAGATTTGGTACCAACGTGATCGTCATGAAATGCGCATTGCCTGAATATGTTAGTTTAGAGCGCTGTAAGTGGTCGTAAGGTAATTATTTTGAGGTATTGGGCGTGAAAGTTAATAAAATAACTTCATTTTGGCGAATTCTCTTCTAAGCGACCATGTAGCATCTTCTGACCGGCCTTATGAGTTCTCCGAAAGAAGCAGAATTTTCTCACGAACACGTCGGTGTGTCTAGCTTCTGTCTAGGAAACCTGGTTGTCTCGCAACAGCACATTCTATGCTCCTATGTCGGGCAAAAACACCAATGTCACAAATTGTAGTAATTTAAATCTCATTCCGAAACAGGGCCTCTTAGAGATCATGTTCCATTGGAAAAAATATTTGCCTTAACGAGCTCTACAATTCCATATATCGTTGATCAAATATTCCTGTAATACCCTGTATATATATATATATATATATATATATATATTTGATCGGCACTGCATAGAAATGTCACGCATGTATATACAAGTATATATGCATTCAGCGTATGCTGGATTTTGATTTTTTTTAATTCTTAAATTATCTAACTGTTGTCATTAATAACAGCCACAATAATAACGTCTCAACGTAATTACACTTAACGGAACAGAAGAGATTTAACCTCTAATCTGGACAGTTGAAAAACGTTGAATCCAGCTGGCTTGCTTACCACTATTGACTCGGTATGACACGTTGTATTTGGGAGTTGCGATGAGGTCAAATTGGGACAGGACCATGCCCTTGACCAGTTCCACATTATTCCACTCGAAACGGATCTGCTCTTCAGGGTAGGCGTCTGAAACGATGCCAAAAGTCATGCGTCAACTTTACTCTATGCTAGCATTGGATCGTGTAGCATTCTGTGATTTTGTTTGCTTGTTATTTTACAAAGCAACAGGATTCTTACGATAGACCATGCATAAACTCATTCATCCATACGGAGAAAACGGATGTGAATACATAATTACGTGCATATATTTTAATTGTTACAACAATTTTGGATTTTTATATCATTTTATGGAGTTGCATCAGTGCATGCAGTCGTTAGTTGGCCGTATCTTTATTGAATTGCTTTGACGCATGGGGAAAGGCATGCCACCACATTTTTGTATTTTCTAAATCTTCTGCATTCAACGAGTCGGGGTCAAACCGTGGATATATACTACGTCAAACGATATACGATACGTTTTTCAGAGCCGTCTAACAGTCTATATTTAAACTCGTTGAATTACAATGTGTAGAACGTGGTTAAGCGAGGATTTAACAACAACCCACATGAAACATCGACGCGGTTAATGTTTCATGTGGGCTATACAGCAGGCATTCGCAAACTTCAATAACCGTGTTTTGAAATACGCTTGTGAGCGGTTTAGGCTCCGAATCGAGGCATTTGAATATAATTAAACAGAGGTACAACGTGTCTGTTGGGATTACCCTAGATGTTTGTACGCGCCGATACATTCAAATTATTTGATGTATATATATATATATATATATATATATATATAGGCTTAGAAATAGGCGGCATACTTGTATTTCAATCTAAAGATAGGAAGGAGTCTGTATATATGAGATGTGCTTAAACGAAAACGTATGTAGCGACACCGTGCGTATAATTAAAGTATTTAATCAAATGTAATAACCAGGAGCCTGCGCACACTATTTCAAATGTTTAGCGCACGCTCGAAGGTAGGTCGTAGTTTCGCTCATGATGGTAGAATTATTATCGTGCACTTTACTTTTCCAAAAAAACACAGGAAAAGCCCAACGGCGGTTAATTGCAAAATGCTGATAGCCAATGAATGGCCAGGGCATTCCACCCTTTGTTTTTCACACGTCCATTAGGATAGAAATGAACTTCCTAGAAAAATATTTCTTTTTTTCACAACATTGATATCGCAGCTCTTACAGCTGAATCTTATATGGATACACCACTAGGTCCGACGCAAAATACACTAGGTTAAGAAGCGCCAGAGGGACAGTTGTTGGGTACATCGCGAAACCAATATTTCCGGACATTTTTCCGCGCGTGCACCATTCGGTAAACGATACTATAATTAAGACCGCGTTGCTCCGCTGGCCCTCACTTGAAAGTCTCTGAAAAAAGAATTGCGCGCCCCTTTTGTGCCCCGAAGTTGTCTTAAAACGTTTGCCCAACTTTGTAAGTAGTCTCTCCATCAGGGGACCCGGCGGCCCCAAGGCCTCGAATGCCACAGGGTTGAAGCTATGGGCTCTCGTCATTTCGACGTACAGTATCTGTTAGTCTAGTTGTTCTCTGCCGAGATCACGGCATGGCCAGCTCTAAGCGCACCAAAACCGATCATTGAGGAAGAACGTAAGTTGGTTACGATGATGCTCCACACGAGGGTCCGAACCGTTTCAAAAATGATGGGATTTATCCCGTCGGGACGCGTACCGTCGTCTAGTAAGCCCAGTTGGTTTCAACGTACTTGGATATCCTGCCGTCCTCAGGGCCCTTGCTAGTGTTTCGTTAATAGCCGTATGTCGTAGTCGACGGCCTGCACTGAGGGCGTATGATAGAGCGTGGCGCTGCCCACCGGCTCCCTGCATTGGCATTGAGAGTAAACGGGCGCCGTACAGGGTCTGTGGCCAACATATATTCTTGTTGTAGAGCAATCCATTAAGATTCTTAGGCACGACTATTCACTCTGACATGCCTTTTGATGAAGTTCCCAGAACCTTAATCAAGCTGCTTATGAATGGATCTCCTATGAAGGCGAATTTGACGTAACCGGTTTTACTGAGGAGGTTGCAGAACCCGCCCGGGAAATCTGACGTGTGGCGCAAACTTTCACAGGTTGTGTTAATATGGCCGGGTCTAGTAAACCAAGGCCTCCCTTGGCCACTAGGAAAATCTCTGTCTTTTAGCTCCGTCGTCCATCTCCATGTTAGCATATTGGTTATCGTATCGGTCGTAAGGTTTTTTAAGCGCTGCAGCTTGTCAATCTTGTCAATGAGGTCGATAACTTTCAGAATGTGAGTCAGGCGGAAAGCTGCGTAAGGGCACTTTAGCAGGTAAATGCCACTGTGGTATCCTATCAGAAGAAGGCGCTCTAAAACATTGCTGAGTTTACCCAGCCACTTCTGCAGCACGTAGGGGGGGGTGGCACTTTCCCGAAGTAGCGGTAGCCCTAGGAGCTCTACTTCGTTGGGTATCTTGCAGGCTGGTAACTTGTGCGTGATTTCGATTGCGGCATCGCCTGCCAGTTACTCCATCGTATTTAAGCGGATTTTTAGATTGTTTTGGCTAGGCTGAACAAAGGTGGAGCCGTGAAGTTTCCGTGTTGTATGCCTGTTTTGGATGGTAATATTAAGTCGAGTGTGACGAAACAAGTTAGACTTCTATACAAGAACTCACCTTGATGATGCATGTTTGAGTCCTTGACTATCTTTAGTAAGTGGTCTCTCCTTATTGTATTAAAAACATTTGAAAAATCTAGCTAAAGCAAATACGTGGGACCAGTTCTGGAAAAAGTGAGCAGTATGGACTGCTGTCTTCACCTTGGCTTTAATCGATAACCCATTTGTCGGTCGTCTATTCGATCGAATTTAGTCGCATTTTTATATCAGCGCTAATCATTTGGCACCAGAAATTATTAGTAAATGCTCTGCTAGTGGATCGCAACATCTCAACAACTTTAGCTATAGATATAACCAATTTATTTGCTCTCTCCGTGGAGTTTAAAGACAGCTGTTGGCTAGTAGTTTTAGACGACTAAAGTCTTATCCTACTAAGAAACTTCTAAGAAAGGATTCAACTGCGGCAAAGATGTCTTTCTAGTTTGTGAATCTAGGATCTGTTGTTGGTGGTTTAGGCCACATAGGCTCGGTTTGTGCGGACGGGTGTTTTCTTAGTGGTGCTTTGACAGTATATTCTACAGATGAAAACGTATCCGTAGAGATTAGGATTCTAGCAGCATTGACTTCCTTCGGATAATTTTCACGGTCCATCAGGTTAATTGATCTGGTTTCTCACTTGCAGTTCCGGAGGTTTTTCCATTGATCTATTATTCGCTTGTGTATACCTAAGTACACATGTCGCCCTTTATATCAGAGGCAATTCATATGGTTTGCGATGGGTTGCTTATATAAATGCAAATTATTGATTTTCTTAGCCGGGAGGCGGCGGGTGACCGGTACGATAGAAAATTATGCCCACTGAGTGTGGAAACTGTTCTGAGTGCACACATCAGCAAGCATTTCAGTAAGGGTCATGGCTAGGATATGTCTAACAGATTTGAGTATGAACGTGCTAATTTAGTAGCTTTACTAATATCCTAAAGTTGCATTTAGGTGTCTTCCACTGAGAGTATGATGACCTGTACCTATATCGGGAGGCGGGTACATAGCTGTCGGATGTTTTGTCCTGGTGTGATGTAGTAGGCCACGCCTTGTGTGTAGCAAAACTTCGGATTTTGAGGTGGTATACTGTGTAGGCAGTGTATTTGTCGTTGATTGGGTTGTAGGGTGTGTGCGATGTTTTACTATGATGAGGTGTAAGCTTCTCGACAAGCGGTAGCCGAGCAAGTAGTAGTTGAAGAACTTCAGTAATTTTTCCGATCGCGTTAGCTAGCTCCGGGCTGGCTAATGAGAGTAGCCCAAACAGTGACGATAAGTCTGTGAGCGTCCTGTGAGCCTTGACGTTAACACGGCGCCGTGGTACGATAACTTGTGACCTTCTAAATATTGCAGCAAGTTGTTGCAATCGTTTTTTTATCAACGAGGCTTAGGTTAAATAGTTGACGGGTTAACATCATCTGAGGCAGTTATAACCTCAACTATAGTAACATATGCTTTTTAGCCAGCAGCTGGGGTATTATCAGGACTGGCCGAAGTGGAAACGTGTTCAAAAGATTCATTCTATGGTTGCCGCAAGGTGATATACTTTTACCTGTTGCAGCGTACGAGTCTCACTGATAAGGTTGCTCTGCTCCCTAAGCAAGAAGAGCCTCGGAATGAGCAGGCATGTGGTCCATGATAACCAACACATCAAGGTGTGTTTTGATATGAGCTAGCTATGTGCATTTCGGTCCCGCATCTACGACAACTTTTTGTAAGCAACACTGACTTGCTTTGTGGCCGGGTCCGAGGCACCTAAAGCAGAGCAGTTGGTCCGGTTCGTTTACTAGAAGGTACTATTTTTGTCCCAGAAATATAGAATTGTGAAGGTCGGTGATTTTCAGTCGAAAGTTAATATTGTCGATCTTCGGCTTCCGGTCGTCATTCCGAGTGACGATAAACATGAATCACACACATCGCTTTCTAAGTTTGTCCACGATTGTTCCCGCAAGATCTTGTTGGCAAGTTAAAAGGCTGTTGCCGAAATTGGCTTGCGTCCAAGGCTTTATATAACCCTCCTGTACCAATTAGCATTAGCGAGAAACATTCACTTCGGTTCAATGCGGTATAACTATGAGAAGAGTCTGATCCGAGGCAGTTAACCCAGCTTAAGCCCTAACAGTCTCCGGCCCCGTGTCCGAGCAGATTTCAATTTGTCAGCAATGTGGCCCTGATTGTTTCTGAGCCTACAAACGCTAACTTCCCAGCCTCCTATAAGCGCCGCGCAACCTTTCGATCGATTTGACACTTCGGCTGCCGCACCGTGCATATGCTTATACAGGCGAGGCGCATAGAGTGCTAGAGAAGTGAGACCCCTTCCGCGCGGTATCGAAGAAATGCCACGCAACTTGGATCCACCCTGGAGGGGGGGGGGGGGCGTTGGAGCCCGAGTTTAGTCCCACCTTACTTACTGATAGCGGCCAGCCGCGCATGTGAATCTTGAATTTCCGAAGTCTCCCATAAAAACCCGCGCTGTTTCAAGCGGCTTGTGTCCCCGCTACGCCCCTAGCTAAATAATCACCATGCTCACCCAACCGGAACAGGGTCTGTGTTATAATGGCAAGGCACGACGAAAGCTGTCCGCTCCCGCAGATTGGAGCCTCCAAATGAATAAATATCTTTCAGAAAATAATGGCCAACCTGCGTATCTTGAACAGAGTTTTTTCTAAATAAAGAACCGCGCGGAGAATATGAATAGCTATACAGACGTATCTCAGCAGGTTAGCTGTGTATGACAATGATCTAGCTTAGCTGACTTCTTATCTTTATAAACAAATATAACTTCACACTATTATACCGTGTTTTATAGCAAAATATTTAATAGTATCACTATGTCAAGTGTTAAATAAGTTATACCATGTATACTTAATTAAATATGTGTATACTATCTCTAACTAACTAACTGACTCGCCGAAAAAATTAATTTTGCTTAAGTTCGGCAAAAAAACGCCTTTTCCATACCTGGGAGTTATGTTTTCAACGCACGGCTTAAATGTTACTAAATATATAGAGAAATTAACTTGCAAGGGCACACTGTCATTTCATCGTATCCCAGAGCCCCATTGGTCGTCGCGGGACCTCGCTTGCAGCAATTTTAATTTAAAGTTTGTACCGACCGCTACTTACGAGATACAGGTTAAATAGCCCCACTTTTCAAAGCCCACTTAAAAGAACTCGACACAATTACAGCCAGTTTTCTAAACAGAGCGCTGGTAGTCAATTGCGTTAGCCGCAACCGGATTGTCTATCTGTTGGCCTCGACGCCACTCCTTGTGGGGGACCTTGGAACGACTTATGCTTTACCGAAAACGGAGACCTTCTTCATGGAGATAATCATCTTGCTGACTGATTCGAAGTTTGCGGACGTTAGTTGACGTTTTTTTAAAAACTTAAGCGACGACCAAGCTGCAAATACAAAACCAAATACTGATTAAAAAAATAATAAACACATATGTATATACTACATGCGTATATCTTTATACTTGCACCTACTATAATCCGGTAGATAAACCGGCCAGGATACTTACAGCTTCCAAAGGAGAGCGGGCAGGACTGGCGATCCATCGGGAAGCTTTCCAGCTTCATCGGACATTTAGCCTTTATTGTCAACCTGTAAAGCAAAACTCATACTAGTTGGTCAGGATCAACTACAAGAGAACTGTATAAGAAGAGTCAGAGAGGGCCAGAGAAACGGCCAGCGAGAAACCGCTAAGCCCAATAAATTGTCGATCAACCGGGAGCTTGTCGTTAGAAGGTTTGGCATCTTATCTGTGTTAAAAGTATTCATCCTTGACGTTCCATGCATGTTGACGGCAGAACGACAACGACAACAACAACAACACTTCCCAATAGGATACTGGCGGCCCCTGACATCTCACCACTGTGTGCCAATGATGACCAGAATATGATCACGAGTTATTGACTTTTGCTCGCCGTGTTAACCAGAGCATTGGCTGGTCGTACAAGAAGCAGGATGGCAGAAACAGACGAACATGTTATTAATGCACAAGTATTAATCGCACATACAGAATGAAGCCGCACACCTGTGCTAACGACCCGGGTCAGACCGGGTCGTTAGTCCGACGGTATGTCCTCTAACTGTTTTCACAAAGCGATCCGACGTAGCTTAATGGGTGACTAAGAGAAAAGAAGAAAAAAACACTTCTAACACCCTCCGAACTGAGCATGCTTGCGTATAGCAGCAAAGGCGGTGACGTTAACTGCAGTCGTCGCAGTGACATGATAATTAATGATGCCGAGGCATTATACATCTATGTACGCTGAACGACGCTACTTCCTGCAGCCTGCAAGTTGAACAATAAGTGTTTCCGTTTTGGTCGAAACTTGGGCATGCGTTTTAGTGCATAGTGCATGCTGACCACAGCAGTATTCTACAATAGCTTAAAGCCCGGCAGCGCAAAAACTTAACTACAGGCTGCTATTGATTGGCCCTCTTATGGACAGTCGAGTCATCGGGCTTTGCGTTGTGACGGAGGCTAGTATCAGCTCGGCCTGTCTTCTAAACCACCTGCGAAGCCAACGTGTCAGTCTACGAGCCTGTCGTTTGCAACTGGCTACTGCTCGCTAACTTCATATATTATTACGGCAGATGCCGTAATAGTCTAGGACTCAAATACCGTATAATAAAAAGTATATATATATATATATATATATATATATATAGTTGCCGACCAAAACTACAACTGAAATGCAACATCGGGCAAAGTGCGTAAGTACCGATCGCGAAACAGCATCTACTGGGCTCACTGACTCAGAGAATTTTCGAAGCCAGCGCAAGAGTCTGTGACCCGACTCTAATATATACAGTCGCGACCCTCCTCCTTACGAGGCAGAGGGTCGTTGACGGGTAGACGGTGTGGCCCCTAGTATTTTAAACTACTTATGTACCGTTAATAGCTTTAGCCATCGTTAATTCAGTTCTTTTGACCTAGTCTTTTGCAGTAGACGCAATTGCCGGTTCGTATATATATATATATATATATATATTTGTAGGTTGTGTATATATATATATATTTGCAGGCCTACAATAAACGTGCCTTGCAGAGATGGCGATAAATTATGTTTGATTTTGGTTTATTTTCTACTATCGTGCAAACGAACGATGAACAGGCAAGAAATAACGTTCGCGTGAACAATGGCGTCGAGCTTTAGGGTTGGTAGCTTCTCTCGCAACGCAGCTAAGAGGAGGGCAGCTAAATGTACCACGTACAAAATGGTAACACGCTATCAGGGTGACTGAATTTACAACCGGTTCATAAGCTATCGTAAAAGGGCAACGCGTGAACGTAAGAAATAACCCCTGTTAGCTGAATCTGGTACTATGAAGGACCCGTGAAAGACTTAAAGCGGCGGCCAGTGGACACTCGCTCTTATGGACGTGGAGTCTGGCGCCGGGAAGCCCCTCGGTGGGAAGACTTGCAACTAGTGCGCCGCTGTATACAAATGACTCCCGCGCGTTGAAGGAAAGTTATGTTAGATCGGGCTTTTTCCACGCTCAACACAAACTAGTCGATTTTAGAGTATAACCGTACGGTAATATAGAGCAAATAACCATTGCCGTTCAACATTCAGACAAGTTGGTGCAGGGAAGAGGCTCCGCCCTGACGATATACAGCCTGAACACACGCACAGTCTCTCTTCCCCATTTCTCTCTTTGCCGTTGTTTATACGAGGGCCCACTATTTATTTATTCTAGGGAGAAGCATCACTATTTCGTGATAAAATCATACTGCTATACTCCCATACGTTTTCTTTCCGTCCTGCAATTTTAAATTTTTACTTCTGCAAAGCCAAACTGACAACTGGTAGAGACGCCAATGCGAATCACAAAACGAACACAAAATGTTCGGGAACACCCAACAGTGACGGCAGATATGTGGCTTTAAGCACTAACGGACGCATAACGGCGGACGCGATATGTCCACGCGAGGTGTACGCTATCTTTACTATTAGGTGAAGCTATTCCAAGCACGCAATGCCACTGGTTCTCGCGTGTTTTTAGCGGAACATGATCAACTTGGCCAAAGTAAGCGATGTTGTGAGGCGGGCTTAACTTTGATGGCGTCGATCCTGTTTGCTTGTTTTTGTTTCTCGCGTCGCAGCACAGCTGAAGGTTAACGGATAGTTAGTTGAATTATGGCTCGTTGAGAGAACTAGTACAACCTGAATCACCTTCGCCTGTCGCACGTCCTGAGCAGCTGGGCACTACAACAGGTAACCGTCATTGGAGTGAGGCTCAAAAACTGCACTCTAATGAGGCAAACTGGACGCGTGTGACGACAACGCCAATTTGCCACAATGACACGTCGCCCAAAATGCGTGTTGACAAAATGGCACACGCTCACCTTTCGGGGCACAACGTTATGAAACCCGCCGCAAAGCGCACGCCGAGGACGGCACCTTCCTCGGTGAGAGTAACAGTAAATAATGTAGCGAAGCATGTAGATATATATATGTATATATATGTATATATATATATATGTATATATATATATATATATATATATATCTATATATATATATATATATATGTATATATATATATATATATACATATATATTTATATGCTCTGAATAAATAAGGCATGCGGACCCGGTTACAATGACAGTTTTTCGTTTATACTTGTCTACCTGCTTATTTATTATACATATTAAAGTTGTTAGCACTAGGCTTCATTCGTCAGCTAAAGTAGCAGTTAGCTTGTGACTCTTGAAGCGTGTGGTCGAAGAAACTCTCTTAGATGATAACTGACAACGAAAGAAATTCACAACTGGGCGCAAGCAGTGTACGGTCCAACACAAAAAAACGTAATCGTAAGCAAATAAATCGTTACTTTCGTTTACATTATGCGCTTGCAGGCTGAAGGATACATTGGATGTGTCGGCTCATATGGTAGAAGAATGTTGGTAGTAAAGTTTAGAAGTCAGACGGAACTCAATATCGGTTATCGTCCTTTAGAACTTTCTCTATCAATTATCTCTCTCTGTATATATATATATATATATATATATATATGTCGAGCCCGGTGGCGTGGTGCAGTTGCCTGCGACCGGAGGAGACGCATAGGTGCGCGGGTTCGAGCCCCATCGTTGCACATTTGTATTTATGGGGGTCCGTTTATACAGCAATGCTGTATATAAATATATGGTGTAATATATTATATTTTTTTTCTCGCGTTTGAATAGACAGAGAGCAGACGCGTTCAATATTTTCTTCCGCTAATTTGATTCGTTTACACTGTTTAAGTGTGACAATCGTAAGAAAAACTACAACAGTGACAGAATTATGTTAGAGGAATCGAAAGAAGTGCGAAGCACACCTCAAAGTATACAGTGTACCACGTTGTGCTGCCGGGGTTTCGACTCCACTCATCCTGACAGGCACTCGTGTTTGATTTGCAACGTCATTACAATAGGCAAACACCCACGATAGATGCGCCTGGTCTAAGTTGTAGTAACGTTCCGGCAGGAGCGGGCATCATAAGCTTTAAGCGCAAGAAGTTGTTTTCATCCTCTACGAACGCTGAAGACTATACAGTTGTTGAAACAAGTGACGACGGGCTTACTCGTGTGGTGACCCGCAGGCAAAAACTGGCTGCGTCCCGCGAACAGAAGAGCTTAGCTAAACTAAAGGAGAGTACATCGTTTGGTAAACTAGGGACATTCAAGGTGATTGCACGGAGAGAACCATCAAGGTGATTGCACGGAGTGAACCATCGGTAGAGTTTCCTGAAGTTCTCGAATGCAAAACATCAGGTGACAGAAAGTCTATTATTGTGTGGCGTTGGCAAATTGAAGACGCATGTCGGGTGTTTTTAGATTTCATCTCTAGGGAGCCTACAGATTGTCACACACAGCCCATACTACGTAAGTTGTCACCACTTGGAGTCAAATACGTGAAAATATTATCTCACAGGCGAAACGAAGCGAGAGTTATATTTGGCAAGGCGATTCCTTTGCGCGGCAACCTTCACCGACCGTATTTCTTGGACACCAAACTAATCAAGTAGTTCTCGAGCCCGACCAACCCAAATTATGCCACAAGTGTCTGAGGCCAGGACACTTCGCCGACAGGTGCACCATACTCCAGGCTTGTAAGAAGTGCGGCTTCGAGCTGCCCCAATTTAGGAACGGCGGGTTCGTCTGCCTGGCCTGGCTTGGATTACCTTCGGGAAAGAAACTGAACTGATGACCGAGATCACCGACATATTCCCCATATTAGCCCTACCTATAGGCGATGCATCTCAAGGTTCAAAACAACCTTTTTAAGCCAGCGTCGTCCGCGAGATTTCTCAATCACACGATGACCCTACCCCACAGCTGTTACTTCCGGCTCCTATATCCCCCACCAGAAAACGCGGAAGTTGACAAAGCAATGCAGCCGGAAGACGCTTATTGTAAGACATCGCCGAATTAAGACACCCGTCAAGCGCACACGTAAAGCGACCAAGTCTGTGCCCGGCTTCAAAATCGCTTTCCTCGGACTGTCTCAGATTATTTTACACTTGCTCCCAATTTTATCAGCCAAATTCAAGGCCTTATTAGGGCATTTAGAGCAGCTGTTACAAATGCTACCACTAGTGGACAATCCACAATAAATCTTTCAATCATAAATGATCATGATCGCACAGCTCAAAGCGAAATAGCGTCCCACCCCACTCCCTCAACTTCAAATGTCCACTATGCAATGGACGGCACAGGCGGCATGGCCTAACACGACATATCTTAGCGAAGCATCCGACCGCCACTGAGACTTCGTTCCCCACACCACCCATCTCTCAGCCCCTCGTCTGCAACCGGTGCAAATTTTAGAGTGTATTCAAGTTGTTATCAGGCAAATCAGGCTGATTTGTTCTGCACCAAGGTCAGTCAGAAAGCAAGTGGATCTTTGCCACGTCAAAGATAGACATTTAGGCGGCTAGTAAGTTCTTTTCTAAGAGCTACTACGCAGGGCTAGACTTTATGGGTTCCCGGGCGTCAATGGCTCTTCTGTCTTTGTCCCTTGAAGGCGTCGCCGCCAGCATGCTCTCCGCGTTGGCAAAGGTTGTAGGCATTCTTATTTAGGGCACGTTTCCTCCTTCCCTCCAAGCGATGATATTGGGCGCATGATTATTTGCCCTCTGGGCGAATCGGTGCGTTTCATTGCGTGCTCGTTTGCGCTACGCAGGCTCACCGCGAAGTTCGGGAGCAATCACAACAAAGTCGTTATTTTATACGCAACTGGCGCACACCAGTTGGGATTCGCGACAACGATCAAGAATCCGGTAGATTCCTTCAGAAACCCGGTAAACTTCTGGCACTTTGACGGTGACCTATTAGGAAGAAACGCTCGCACAGTAGCCGAGAGCTCTTAACTGCGGTGTAACATTTGGTTTGAAGTTAAATCCGGCCAATGCGAGATATGCCTCTTTGACTCTACCCATAAAGCCTCCTCCGATTGAAGTCACTCTGAGACTTGCTGTCTGGTTGCAAGGTGACCGTCAAGGACGATCTGGTGCTCTTAGGTGCCAATTTGCTCCGAAGGGCTCACAGCAGCAATCGAACGATAGAGATTAAAGCTGGAAAATGCCACTACTTGCTTTTCTCTTCTGGGAGCCTGTGGGGGGACTCCTCTTACGCAGGTTTTCTTTCTCGTTTTCACGACTAATTCACTTTTTTCGAGGGGCTGACTTATTTGATCGAAGCGACGACTTGCAAACGCTTAACGAGCTGACACTGTCCACCCTCAACTCGATGCCAATCATATCTCTACTACCCAGCGCACGGCAACACGCATTAATACCCGTCTCGGAAGGAAATCTTAGGTTCGCGGACTTACCTAGCCGGGCCTGCCATAGTTTCATTAATGCTTCGTGTGCAGAAAACAGAGCAATCCCCCTTTTAGATGCAGCGGTGTCGGCCAGTTTAGAAACCGCTTAACACATCTTTGGAAAGCCTTAAATCCCGGTGCGGAGGTAGGCCAGACCACGTTTTATCACAGCGTGACTGGACGACCGCTTTGCACGATGAGGTACAACGACGTCTTTTCAATGAAGCTGCCGACGACACGGCCATAGCTCTTAAATAGGCCTTCAGCAGAGCCCTAACGTCATGCGGTCGCCTGCGCATCCTTCCTTAAACTCATAGACCTCTGCGCGAAAGACGACAGGCGTCTAGACAGAACGACATTTACACCTGTCGAGCAAGACAAAATGCTGGTTTGGGATGCAACTGTTACCGACTGCCAGGCCTAGCCCATTTCTTTCGGACAAGGCAGTAATCCACAAGGTCGGCACCTTGTTAAACCTGTCATCTAGTGAGAGCAGATATTCATCCTTTTTTAAACACCGTCTAAATCTTGACACACAACGTGGAAACGCTGCCTCCACTCGGGGCACACTTCTTAAGTGGTCTCGGCCTGTCCTATGCGAAACGGACACGTAATAGTTACAACAGACGCACGCTAGACACATTGGCTTGGCTAATCCTTCGTGATATGTGAAACATATGCATAATGAATTATACAGAAAATTAAATAACTATATACGGCTAAGCGGTGCTGGTGTCGTTGCGCATACTGCTGTATCTATAGAACTTTCTGTTTAGCCTACAGCGTAGCGGTCTGCTGGCTAAATTATATATATATATATAAATATATATATATATATATATATATATATATATTTATATGTATATATATCATTTAGTAAGTCACACATAGTTTGGTAATTCCGTAAGTCTACAACAGCTCGAATTAGCAGCAATCTAGCGACAACCTCATCGAGTAGAGAACATCGCCTGTGTGGCTGATACGTAGCAGTTTGTTCGGTTGAGTAATCGTGTGCAGATATGAGCCCTTTCCTGAAATCAGACCCAATCGTTAAATAGATAGACGTTAGAACGCAATTGCTGATGCCGACGAGAGCTAATGATGACTAGTGTAATCAAAGCAATGCAGTGCGATTACTCCGCCATACGACAGCAGTAGCATCAACAAAAATAACGTACTCACAATTAGTATATAATAACCATATATATATATATATATATATATATATATATATATATATATAATAACCTGAATATTTATGGATATCGGATCAGGGGCTTTGTTACGTGCTGGAGTGGGCACCGTTGCTACTCTTATGGTTCCAAATATCTGGCAATGCTGTTGTTACATCATACAAAAACTGCGAACAGTGAGATGTTCCTACAAGTGAGATTTGGACGGCCGCAGCCATAGCAAGATACACCCAGCGAAGAGCATGGACTGTTTGGAGTATAATTGTATTGCGTTACTCAGTTCTTTATACGTAAACAGTCAACCCTGTTCTTTATACGTAAACAGTCAAGCATCGATCCCATTCGCAGTAGTCCCACATAGTATTAGCGTACATAAACTGCTATTTTATACAGCAAACCGAGCAGTCATTTTTGCACTCTAGAGTCACCTCTCACTGCCTGCGCAAGCAAATCTGCTTGCGCATAGCGCTGTGTGAGCACCAACGAAATACACTACCCGACCTACTGGGAAGATTGTTAATAAACGCTGTCGGTCCCATCGAATCCGACCTGGACTCTCTATTGGCGCCTGTCCAGCGTGCGCACCTATTTTTGTGTATTTCAGGCGTGCAGGTCGTACAGGCATCGGCACCGAGACACCGTGATAGAGGATCTGCTTATTAGTTGTGGTCTTGGCAGGAAATCTCCTTGGGACAATGCAGATACCGCACCGTTCGGTCATAGAATACCGTGCAGTTCGTGTGCACGCTTGATCGACAATTCGACAGCGTGCGGTATAATTGAATTTCCAACGCCAACTTCGCGGCGTCATTCCGCAAGCATATGGATCTAGTCGTGGTTCTGGGAGGAACAGAATGCATGTCGGCTAAACACGTCGCTGCCTGTGTTACAATAGTATGAATTCCTACTAAAAACTATAATTTGTTTATTCTAGAGCGCTTATATTGACAAATAACTAAATTTGTGGCAATTTGTTGTAAATTCAAATGTTTATATAATACACACAAACATAATTACAGTCGCTTGTTGTGCCTAATAGTTCTCATAATTCCATATGCATTACATTTTCGAAAGCTTATAATTGTAGGGTATTTGTTGCATTACAAATTTAATTCGTGATTTGTGTAGAACTCGGATCATACTTAGATCGTCCATCAAATTACAAGGGGGCCCCGTGAAGGTCCCCGCAGCGCGCGGAAGTCGCACGCCAGCAGACCAAGGCCGGTAAGAGAGTCATAGTTACTCCCGCTAACAGATGCACTGTTGACTGAGACTTGCATCTCAAAGCTTGGCAATTTAATTCGTGTAAGCGTGAACCATGGCAACCCCTTCAAGCACAATGTGCAAATATCCAATCTAGGCAAGTAACATGGGTAAACATTTTGATTTGGCAAGGATTGTGATTGATATCGCTAAGACTACTCTCGGTAGTTAATCGGTATTCGAACGTGTTGTACAAGTCAGCCTATAGAACCGTGTACTTGTGTAGCCATACGGCAATGCTCTTCCCCTTTTGCGTTAAACGAAAGGCGAAACACAATGATCGGGCTTGCCCGGCTGACTTAAGCAGTAATCTCCCCCTTAGAAAACACAGCGTTAACATAAATAATTTGTTAATTTGGCGCACAGCCAGCTCTTTACTAGAGTTGCATTCGGTCTAATGTGACCTCACGTGTGCGAAGATAACCCTTTTGCTGTATCTATTCCCCAACAGCCTATGTGGCAGCGTAGTCGCTGACTTTTTGCGATATGGTATTATCATGTTCTCTTCTCAATGAGCATCGTTCAAGAAATATTCGGTCAACAAGAGGAATTGAACCGGTGACATCCTGATAAATGACAACCATAACTAGTTCTCAGACCACTCCGCTATATATATATATATATATATATATAGCGACTACTACTATTACTAATTCGACAACTAAACTACCCCTGCTGCTACTGGAGCGCGAGGTATTAAGAGTAGACCATGAGCGTCCCTTTTGCCAGCGAACAACCCTCTAAGCAAGGGCTTCCAATTTTACGACGACGGTATTCGAGTGCTCGGGTGGTTTCGCCGTAAAAGTGTATGTGTATATGTGTGCATTTATTTGTACGGATGAGTGTGTGTGCGTGCGAACTCCTAAGCGAAATATGTCGCTGGCGGTCCCAATATCGTGCGAAGCAAATGGAGCTGCTCGAATATACCTGTGTTGCTATACGGGTGTGTTCGTACATCGTCTGACACACCACGGCGACACGCCAGTAGCTATGCCTCCGAGCGTTGAGTAAGCGCCGATGAAGAGACCAACAACGAATCCGACATCAGGCGCCGTCGACAAGAGTGACGGGGGAGAAATGCCTCTTTTCCCCACGCACCCCTAACTTCTACTACTACTACTACTTTTCGGAAGCTAGTCGTGCTACAACTACTCGCAGTCAATTGCCAACCCCGACTCCTGCTCGGCCTCATTGAGCGGAAAATCGAGGGATCTGTTTCGATCTGTCGCCGATTTTCCAATCCGCCCGTACATAATGCGCTAGCATATATACAGTCCGCAAAAAGTACAGACACCTTTTTTGGTTTTGAACTTTTTTGTCACATAACACGCATTTCGTTAAAACCAATCGTATACAGACTACAGTGATACATGCTCATAGAGTAACAGCGGAGACTTTTATCAACATTTAGAGTCTCCAATTACTTTGAAGCACGAGAACTCCACTTTTGATACAGCTACACTGCGAAAAAAATATACAGCCACTAGCAAGGTCTTTGCATTTGGTCTTAGCGAGTGAATTGAGCGGAATAACGACGTTTGGGCTCATTTCACGGTTCGACGGAAACCAAGGCAGACACGACGAGTGCATCCAGCAACTATACTTAATACTCAGTAAACTTCCGTTAAGTCGTACAACCTCAAGAGTGCGCTTGGTATAGTGTTGAACAAGTCGTTAGCCTTTCATTCTCAGAATCTCGTTCGCACTCTCGGAGAAAGCGAGACACTGACAGCAATACGCCTGCAAAACCTGACAAACTCGACCCCGCTATTAGTTCAGGCTTACGTACAGGCTGGACGTCGCGCGAAGCAGCACTGGGGACGCACGCGTCACAAGACATCTGGAAGAGTGGTCGCCGCCCTGCAAAGGAGACCGCACCTCAGGCCACGCGGTACCCTCGACGGGCAGTTGCAAACGGCTATCCTAAAACCGTAATTATCAGGCCATAAAAAGGCCAGACGAGCTTCTATGGAAGCACTGAGAAACAAATATGCAAAAATAGAGATGGTCGCTGTTCATGTGAATAAATACTAGGTTAGCGACTGTTAGCGACATTGGTCGAATCAATGGCGCGGTACGGGCGGACATGGCACTGCGGACGGCGAAAAAAAAGAAAGCACTAGGGTCAGCCCAACGAACACTGACGATTAGGATGAGCTGTATGTACTGGGTAGTTTAGACGAAAGCCCTCCTGGCTCTAGCCAAGATGCTGGTACGGGACGTGCTCACGGGGCGCTTCTTGGACAAAGGGTCTAAACCTTACCATAGCCAGGAGTGCCACCATCTTGGACGTGGTAGGAGGAATGGGCGGAGGTAAGACCCGGGAGCTGCACTATGAGTCTGATACCAGACCTCGGGGTGAGGATTAAAAAGGCTGACAGTGATATCTGCCGGACGAGGTAGAACACACACAGTTCTTCGCTGCGGAGCTCTCACAGCAGCATAAGACGCGGGTTCCACCGCCGTGAGAGGCGTCTCTACTATCAGGGGGGTCATCGACAACACAGTGATGACGGCGGATACGTGCAAGGCAATGAACTGCTTTGGCACACAAGGAAACTATGGAAAAAGCCAGGAGGGAAATGTTCGAGACGAGGTGCCCAAGTATGGAGGGGGTTGACCAACTTTTATTAAATTTGGCACTGCTCTCGCATATCTGGGCGAATCACGCAACGATTCGTGACAATGGCGGGAAGTAGAGGAAACGATGTCGGCGGGCGGCAAGAAGTCGCCTCTTTCGTGGTTTTAAAGAGAATGCCAAAGTAATACCGAGTCTGGGGCTGGGGAGACTTAGTGGGTAAGAATGCAGGTTAAATACTTGTTGTGCCCGAAGTGAAGAACCCAAGCGCGACGAATCCGTGTGTTCATTATGTGTGCTGCCAAACCAAAGTGCTTGTGATAAGTTATTATTATTACATCACCCTTCGGTATTGTTGGTTACATTACATTACACTTATTCATTAAATCTCGGAAACGGCATTCGTTTCCGTTAATCTTGGACATATATAGAATATGTTGTATATGCATCTCCGAAAGATGTTAGGGCGACCTAACGCCCAGATAGCTGGCGCTGACCGACATGTTTCATGATGATATTTGGTGCAGACAAGGCCGCAAAATTTGCAGCAACACTCATCGGAAGGGTTACGGAACCCAGTGCGGTGTCACAGTTTGTGGTGGAACCCATAGACGGAGTAGCGTGTGAGAACGTGTCGTTGCTCGAAGAGAGGTTCCATCCATGTCTTGTCCAACATTGCCGGTGTTTTGTAGAACGCTTCTGGTACTTCCCTAGTCTTCTGCTCGAAGTGCCTACGGAACTCTCGCAGTGACGCGGTGATCGGAAGTTGGAAGCGATTTACCAGATCCTTGATGAACGGCGTGGTTCTAGACAGACTAAGTTAACCTGTTTTGTGCATTTCTAAGGAGGCCCAAAACTCTCGTACGGACCGTTGCCTTCACCGTGTCGAAAGCGTTAAGCTGCTGAGCGGATAGGTGTTCCCAAATTAATGTGATACCATAAGATGCCCCCGAGGCCACCTTCAGGTTAAACAGTATTATAGCTGTTTTTACTGAGAGCTTCTGTGGAGCCGATATTGAGGTCATGGCGACGGTGCTGCTATTTGAGATATGTGGGCCGCGAAAGATATGCCGCTTGCCGATATCTGCCGGACGACGTAGAACACACAGTCCTTCGCTGCAAAGCTCTCATAGCAGCATAAGACGCCGTGAGAGGCGTCTCTACTATCGGGGGGTCATCGACAACACAGTGATGACGGCAGATACGTGCAAGGCAATGAACTGCTTTGGCACACAAGGGAAACTATAAAAAAAAGCCAGGAGGGAAATGTTCCAGCGATACAACGGTCGACACGAGGTGCCCCAGTATGGAGGGGGTTGACCAGCTTTATTAAATTTGGCGCTGCTCTCGCATATCTGGGCGAATCATGCAATGATTCGTGACGATGGCGGGAAGTAGAGGAAACGATGACGGAGAGCGGCGAGAAGTCGCCTCTTTCGCGGTTTCAAAGAGAATGCCAAAGCAATACCGAGTCTGGGGCTAGGGAGACTTAGTGGGTAAGAATGCAGGTTAAATATTTGTTGTGCCCGAAGTAAAGAACCCGTGTGTTCATTATGTGTGCTGCCGAACCAAAATGCTTGTGATAAGTGTATTATGCTTTATATAAAGTATAATGACATGTTTTACAGGTTAAGATATCAATGTGGTGGCGTGGTCTAGGGCCTAGTGCGCTAGTCATGGTTGTCATTTACCGGGGTGTCACTAATTCGACCCCTAACGCTGATCGAATTTGCTTTGAGTGATGCTCATTGAGAATAGATGATAAACCATACCGCTGAGAGTTAACGCACCATGCTGCCACAGAGACCGATGGGGTACGCTAGGTAACTTAACATGTCCGTTTATGCTGCTGCTTTAAAGACCCTTATGCAAAAGGGTGACATGTGCAATTAAGCATAGCTGACAAGCAAATAATGAATCAATCAATCAAACCAGTGACCACTGGAACATCTAACATGTTGTTTGTTGGTTATATTTACAGTAGTAATTTATGTCACCTACATGCACTTAGACTGTAATGGATTTGCCATCAAAAAGCATATATAATAGCTCTAAGTTTTTCATAATCACACATATTTGACCGTTTAAGTTTCGCCATTGTAGTAACGGAGTTTTGCGTAGGCATCTGGCAAAGTTTATTATAGCAAAGTATTATAGCATATATAAACGCTACTGAAAACTTCCAAAAAGCGGAGAGAGTACATGCCAGTCGGGTAAACATCGTGGGTGCTTCTCTAGCGCGACTACAGATTCAGCGAGAGAAGCCCCATTGTGTTCACTTGGCGGGCTGGCGTATTGTTTTATCAGGGAAACCGTGAGTTGAGAACTACGCTGACCAGCTCTTCCCGATGAGCGCAGTTATAATTCTTTGTAGGTATTCTGCAGCAAGATCGTACTTTATAGGATCAACTTCTTTATAGTCGATCTAACCTATCCTCTTGCTGGATTCGTACACCTAACTATTCCGCAGCATATTAATCGCTCGTCACCGTAGCACCTTCACACCAAGTTCGACTATCGCCACAACTTCTCTCTTGGAGGGAGGAAGGTGGCGATTATCACCTTGCCAGCCAACCTCCTGACGCTTCACCTCTGTGACTGAAGGCGTAACCACTGCAAGCTGCGGGCTCTAGTCGTACGTTGCTGTTGTTGTTTTGGCCATTTTTCATACAAGTTGACCGAGAGAAAAAGTTCTACTTGACCCATGTTCCACCCACGTGTCAACAAATATGACGCTATCCTCTAGTCAGTTCGACTTGCAACTCACTCTCCACTAGGCGGGAGTGGTCAGAAACTTTGCCAGGTCCGCACGTAGGGAATAATTGGCAAAGTAGGGCTATGAACAACCAAGCAGCAATGCTCACTCCTACCTAGTTCTTTATAGGACCAATTACACGATAATGTTGTTTTTCTACCTACCGTTACGAAGTAGGTGTCCGGCTTCCAGATCTTATCAAGCATCTTTATCGACAGCGAAATTGTTGCCACGTCCTTCATCGACTGCGTTGCGAAGCGGCTGAATCGCAGGCGTTCATCCTTCCACTTTTGACGAAAGTAACAGTCCATTGAGTACTCCTGCAGATGGAAACGAATTTCAACGGACAACATACACAGACTTCAATGTTAGTTAGCGTTAGATCTTTTTTGTTTGCCCTCCAGTTTTGTTGACTCTCTGGACTGCTGGGGGATTAGGTTAGGCAAAATTGCCGACAAGGTTCTTGTTGCCTACCTCAGAACTATATACATTTATTTAGAATTACAAAGTTACACAAAAATATGTCCATGAGATCTATTTTTTGTGCGTCCTGCCGGGATTGAACGTACGACTTGTGACACACCGCCCCGCCAACCTTTCTGCAGAGTAGCTGCCAGTTAAATGCCTCGTTGTAGAGGCTTTTATTTTAGTTCATATCTACGATGTGCTTGATCCCCTGTCATCAATGCCTTTGCAAAACAAGCCACGTGTAGGAAACAGCTCGCATATATATACTAAACAAAATGCATATGCATAGTGCTCTGCCAAAATGTTTGCAATTAATTTAATACCTAACTTGATTTCTGACTTAATGAGGAATCATTTTTTTCATATTATATTACATAGTTTTCAACCGTTTCCGTTCACCTATTTCTTGAGGCGGTGGTGGGTTTACGGATGGTGGCACAATGGAAGTATGCTTGCGATTTTCGATATTTTCCAGCTTCACCTAGCGACATTCGACGATACCCCAGAGCACACAGTGCTCAGATGCCCGTCATGGGCGGAGCAGCGCGCAAGCCTAACGGAGTTTTTAAGGAACAACCTAGCTCTTATCTACATGACATAACTACAAAAATTACGGAATCAATATAAGGCTGGAACAAAGTGACCCAAGCTTTTAAGAACATACTGCCAAGAGAAGACACGGGTCTCCCTTCGAGTCTGCTCGCGCTTTCCCGAGGTTCCCGGAAACACAACCCGCCCAGGAGCAAGTAGACTCGCCACCCCCCCATCCCTGACTGTTTGATGTTATGCGGCAAGCAGTTCCCAATTAGCCGCGGGGACGGAGACACGATTAGGTTTTAGTGAGTTGGAGTCCCGCCACTACCGGCGCGACACTTGCAGGGAGCTCCCCCCAGGGAGGCGCACTGCAGGGAGCGTGTGCAACCGCATTTTCCATGTTAGTCCTCTAAACAAAAGCTTCCATTTAGATGGTAAAGTAATAAAACGTTAACGATTAAATATCGAAAAAAAAAAAGATTTGCATGGAACGAAAACGACAGCCGCCAAAAATTTCACTCCCGAAAGAAGGGAATGGACTGCCACCTTGCCAGTTGATCGCTTTGATGCATTTTCGCTCTTCGTGGAGTGGAGGCATCTCCATGCCTGGCCACTGCAAGCACTAGGATTTGTGTATGCCAGAGAGCCGTCGTGCTCGCAACGATGGCATAGTGCCAATCCCAAAGATTCCTCTAGCGAGGTGTATGTTATATTTGAGTTTTTTGTCGATCGCAGCTTGCGCTCAAGCCGTATGTTCGGACGTTTTTAAGGAATTCGTCGCACAATTTGGAATTGTCCACGTTCGGAATTTTTCGTACTGTCTACGTGCATATCCTAGTGATAGGGCTTTCTTTCTAATGTTCAGTCAAAGCTTTAAAGATACTAGCGTGCACCTAATAGTGCTGGCACATTGTCGGAAGTTGCACAAATTAATAGTTCGCGGCCCGATTTTTTGATCGGTGAGAAAATCGACTTGAAGTTTCTATCCAAACGCTAACAAAGATAGCGCTACTGGCCAATAGATTTGAACCTTAACTCACTCTCTACTGCCAGGGAAAATTTTCCCAGATCCCTAGACATGCAGCGAGAAAAGAAAATAGACTTATGCCTCGGTTAGGATTGACGAGAACTTAAACATAACGGCTGTATGACTGAAGGATAACGTACGCATTATATTAATTTAAATATTTATAATATTTCTCTATATACAGAACACACTGCCCCTCCCCCCTAGCTGGCAAAGTTCCTACATAAGATCCTGCATGAAAGATCCTGCCTCCTCGGCCTCACCAACCATCTGTTTGGTGGGTATCTCGTAATTTGGCACAGAACGAACACAAGGGTCGCGGGTCTATGTGGCTTGAGAATATCTGATGAAATTATATTAGTCTTAGCCTTCTTTGTTCTCGAGACTCCATCACACGTTAATGAGACTTGAGTAAATGTATATGACTCTCTACTCAAGTGCCAGATCTCCATGTTACTTGTTCCTGGCGAAGAGTGAATTGCACAACACTTTTTGTAGTCGCCTTGCAGGCAAATATCACATCGATTCGGAAAGGCTTGGCAAAAAATGGTCGTTAAACTATGCACTAGCGACTTCAGTCAAGGTTTCCTAACGCTCGCAAACCAGTATCGGCAAAGGGCAACAATAACAATAATCATCATCAGGAACACGTTGACCGCCGAAAAATCGCTATTGTGTTGAGGAGGCAAGAGCAAATGCTTTCAATACCAAGCGCAAGCAAGCAACCAAAGGGCCATTAGAACATCTGTTGACGGCTATTGGCATAGTATTGAATATCAGGTTTTCCTGACCAAGTGAGCAGGCATCCGTTCTCGTTGTATCTCGCTAGCTGGCTGGCACATCTACACGAATAATGATGTGTGACAAACTGCAAGGCTAGGACGATATCGGAAATAGTAGTAGACGAAGGATATGGGGTGAGAAGGGGCATTATCTGCTTAATTGTAAATGACTGTATATAGTCTCTGGTCAAGGTCAAGTATTTAGCGTTAGCTGGCTCCGAGCTAGCCTGGCTCATCGACCAGATGGGATGCGATAATAATATACTAATAATAATAATAATAATACATCACCATAGGATTTACGTTTGCCGATTCCCCACCATCTGCTGACACCAACGTGTCGCCCGCGCGGTTTCGGCCTTGTACCTCAATCCAAACTTGACCTCGTATCCGACGCTAAAGTCAATAATGTCACGATGCCACGGA
>QVRM01005027.1:0-64347 GCA_003439945.1 Dermanyssus gallinae
CCTTTGCTCTAGCGGGCCGTGTCCGCTCCGCCTTCCGCTTATTCGCGTATCCATCATGATTGGCGGCCTGAAAATGCAAATCTCGAATGTAATTGTATAACGGGGCGCACATCATAGCCATATGCTGTACATTGATTAAATCGGCATATATATATATATATACATTTGCAGGTCAGTAATAATTTCGATCCACGTAAAAGGCTGCGCTTTATGGGGAAATGCCTGCTTAAAGAACGACGCAAGAAGTTAATTGAAAAGACAGATCTTCACTACAAAATGGAAGTAACTTCACGACTCACGAACGACAAAAGACAATCGACGTCCGGCCGATGAAATGAATAATGCAGCCTCAAGCAAAACGTGATCGAAGAGGGCTTCCGTGGTTCACCGATAATCAATGAATTCAACGGAATTAGATCACGCGTGATGCCTCAACTCGCAACGACACTGCCATTGACCTCCTAAACGACCTAGGTAAATGCTTGGCTTAAGCCTGGCGCACCTTTGCGCTATAGCTAGCTGACTTGCGTGGATGCGTTATATATATATACATATATATATATATATATATATATATAGTGCCACTTATATTAATTCTTGTGTTGGGGAAATTGTGTTTACGTATTTTCTATATAGACTACATACAGCATTCTACCGATCTATAGATGGCAGTAACTATTGTGCAAACTAGCAAGTTTTACAGAATCATGTTCGTTCACTAGTGGTGCCTTATGAGGCGACGCACCCTAATCAATAGTGACAGAATAGACAACACCGCACCATACCACGACTATCACTACTACAACTACGATTAGTATCGACAATCCAACCGGAGTGACTGTTTATATTGTAGCTATGCCAGTCGGAGGCTTTATAGGCAATTTTAAATGATCACGAAGAGGATCCGAGCAGAGACAAGGTCTCGTACTCATTTAACATGACCAGAATTTGTATCTCAACTGACGAGGACGACGACAACGACGACAAGCAAAACTAGAGTTGACGTCAGCTTCGCAGTGGACCCCCCGGTGGCGAAGCGCTCACAAACGTCTACTATGGGGGTTCGCCCATAACCGATCGCGACAATACTTGTTCAAGGACACAATCCGCCCAATCCCTGTTTGTCCTTAAGACGAAGCAAAAGAAAAATAAGTAGCAGAAGAAGACGACCCGCCCGTTGTTTAAGGTGCAACTGTCTGGCTGTCGCTAGCGCGGCCAGTACGGTTGGGTTGACGATTGCTCCGCGCGGCAGAATAAATATTACGACTGTGCGTCTGCGGTCAGTTATGTGGCGGCGTTATCGAATCGAAGCCATTGTTGCTGCTGCTGTTGTTTTCGTTATTGATTCTACTGCAGCCATCGTTACCATTACCACCTTATACCGTATATTGCCAATGTGTAATCATTGACTGGAAGCTGCCCACCTTTAAAGCGGCCCAACTGCTGTTTCTTCAACATTCCGATGCACATCACCGCTGTCGTCATGTCCGTAGGTGAGCAATGGACAAGCGAACACCCAAGGACGTCAGGTTAGAAATTGGTAGTTTCTGTAGACATACCACAAGGGTGCTGCAGAAAACACAGTTCCCGGCGTACATCTGTCATACGACCATAGCATACGTACGTCTTTAGCTTTTTATCTAGACTATGTATACTCAAATTAAGACTTCGAGATTTGCCTTTACATTCTCCGAATTTAAGTGCGCTGCATTTTGGGGGTACCACGTAGTAACTGTATGTAAACTATAGACGCAACAGGCTCTCATAACTAATAGCCTAGACGTAACAAGCGTAACAGCTATAGCTACACATGATACCACTGCCAGCAAGTATTCATACAGCAATAATAACAATAGCAAACAATACCTTCAGGGTCGGTTAGTGAGCTTCATTTAATTTAATGGATCCTGAGATCAACGGAGTGTTTGTTAGCGTCGTAGCCTGGCCGTTAGTGAATAGTTCCTTCCGTAAATTCCGGCGATTTATTAGAATAGCCCTGCCATTGTGTAAGTAAAATTGAAATGACATCCTTAAAGGTTTACTTGCGTGCAATTATCTGTTTTGCTGCGACAATGAACTACTGAATGCAATATTTATATATATATATATATATATATATATATATATATATATATATATATATATAATATATATATGTAAAATGTGCGCCCGTGGACAATGTAAGCAGGATAAGTACGTGTATCAAAGTGGTTACCACAATTGACGACTGTTCAATATGTTTATTTTGCCACCACCGTAGACCGCTGCTGCCATCACTGTAGTTGCGGTTATCGTTGCTAAATTGTAGTCTCTATCTCTGTTGTTGCTGTTGTTGTTGTTGTTGTTGTGGTTTAACATTAATTGCGATTGTTTTAGCTTACACAACGTCCGCAGTTACCCCTGCCTCCTCGAAAACGACTTATTTAAGGCGGTCTGTACATACAGATAGATACATTTATATACACGCATACACAAACGGATCTATCGGTGCTAATCACCAGGGCTCACACTTTTACTAGTAGTTGTCACTGTTAATGCTGTAATTGTCGTTGTTCTTCCTGCTTTTAACATGACTGGTAGCTATCCCTCGATTCCACCCGCTTCTATTCCGTGACAATTTCTTCGTATAGTTTTTGCAATAATTGCTGTAATGGGATGTCGTTGTTGTTTTCCTGTTGTTGTTGTTGTTGTTGTGTTGTCGGTTTTGTTATTGTTCTTGCAACTGCTTCGTGTAGCTACAACAACTTCGTGCGGTTCCGTTTTTGCCTCGTGATGGCAGCGATGTTTTGTTGTAGCATATTCTGTTATCTTTGAATGTCCATCATAATCGCATCGCGGTGATCCATTTATATACACCTGTATTCAACAGGTGGGAACATGGCCATGTTGCGAATGAATGCCATGCATGTCTCAGGACGTGTCCGTGTGTCTTCACAACGAGTGTCCAGCGGCGCCGCCGGTTTATCGAGCTGCCTGTTGTTGGTGGGGTTGTTGCCAGCCCACCGATCCCTGCAACTAATGCTGCAGTGCCTCGCCGCCCGAACACTCGAACGGATTGCTCGTTTAGACTGCCGCTTGTTGATTTTTTGTTGTTGTTTTTTTTTGTTTTTGCTTGTTTCCTTGAATTTGGCTGATTTAGTCATTGGGGACTTTTTATACGATCTCACGCAGCCGTTACAGCATTCTCGCATCGAATATGTATGACGCTGCCTGGTGGTGATGGCGTAAGCATTCGTATGCGGAGATGGTGTTCGCATGATGGCTATTTCCGTCGCTTCATTTGGCTGACGTTGTTGGTGTCCTAGTGATATATGTGCTATAGGATCCTGTTCCTTGCAATACGTGTTGGTGACCATTACAATATGAACGTCCTTTGAGGTGCGTTACGTTCTAAATGTCACATATGTAGTCGTAATAACATAGAATTAATAGGATTGTGGATGCGGTATTTGCTATTAATTATCCCTTGTTATCGTGCTTGCAGCTATGGCAGCTGCTGTAAACGCGTTGTGTCGCCTTTGGTGCTGTCGTTGCTGTAGATATGTTAAAGATAGCGTACCTTATAGCTAACATGCGCTAATGAACTGTCCAGTACGGATACCATTGCAAGCACACCAGTTTGTTAAAGTTACAAATCCAGAGCGGATAGCGGTAGCAATAACATTGCGACATTAATAGTTATTTTTTTGGTGCTGCTATTTTTGTTGCATGCGTCCTTGCGGTGTAGAAGTGTTTACCATTGTTGTATCGATCCTTGCTTTACAACGTTTTACTAAAGCCTTTTAGCTGCTTCACATGCAAGTCGCACATGAAAATACTAATATTGTGTAAATATGTTTTATTTGTAATCACTACGAGCGCTAATTGCGTAGATGTGCTATGTTTGAAAGCTGAAGGGCTAGCAAGACTTTACAAAGAAAATGTTTACCTCTAGTTATACCCGATCTCTGGAAACAAATGCCTACTTTTATTTTACAAAGCTGAATAGAACTTGAATTATGTGTGTCTGCATTTGGTGTCCTGATAACATTCTTATACCCTTTCGCTCCCATGACGAGCTATGCTCAGCAAACTTTACTATGTGATTGCTATGATTTTCAATTTTTCATCAAAAACAACAAATGGGATAATGCATACTCGTATGCACTGTCCGTATGGCGACCTTACAGACAATAGCTTCTGTACGCATCTATATTTTACGATGCAAGGCTTGTACACAGCTTAGTTAGTAGTAATGACAATTGACACAGCGGTATGATGTTTATACAAAACCATAATCTAATGCAATATCCTGTTGGTTAATTATTAATGTTATCGATACTGCTACATAATTGACCATCAGTCAACCCTTATGACATCGTCTTAGGTCAGTAAATCTTTAATCGATAAGTTACAACTCTAACAGCTATAAATTCGCCTGCTAAGGTTGGATCTTCTTTCAAATCCAGACCGGTTGAAGCCATTGTCGTCACTGCAGAACCGGCACGGAAGAAACGACCGCTCTCCGAGAAGAGATGGATGCTTTCCATCTCTCCGGTAAAACTATTATCTGGGAAAGTTTTTGAACTGTTTCGCCTAGTGAAGCATAAGTTAAAAATCAAATCGACTGGCAAATAGCGTCATTTTTACTAATGTTTGATATAAAACATTCAAGTTATAACAGCCTTACGAAAAAATTGGTACGGTTCTTTTATACAACTTCCAGCGAGGATCAAGTGCACAAGAGTGCTTCGATCGACCGTTAGGGATGAAGTCCCATGTCTGGTAAGTGTGTGGATGGTACCGAAAATTTCAAATCGTTATTTCAATCCTTATGACGACCCCGCGTCTGCTTTGCTGGATGAGACTTTGGGCTTAAATACCGAGTTCCGTCATAAGATCCTCAACGACCACATTGGACTCACCAAAAAATGTTGGTGACCGTGGCGAGCGACTGGTATACAGCAAAGCGCGTACTAAAAGTTTCCACTGTGCCCACAAGAAAAAAACTCAGCAAACTGAAAACGCTAGAAAATTTCTTGTCGCATCTGGAGTCACACTGGTAAAACAATCGGCTTATTTACCGAACTTAACACTGTGACATTTCTAAATCTTTCCCAGGTCTCTAGATCATTAGTCGGCGTTCAGTTGGTAATGATTTCCTAATCTGTTTCGACACCGTGGCTGTATTTATAAAAGTTTTAAACAAGTAGACCGAACCATTGACCAGACCATTGCACACGTATGCACGTAAAATCTTTGAACGAAACAAATCGTACATTTAAACTACCTGTTGAATGCGTATATGTCGCAAACTGGAGCGTTGCAGCGTGGTCTAGCAGCTTGTGCTCTAGTCAAGGTTGTTATCTACCGGTGCGTTGCCGCTTCAATCACTGTTGTTGATCCAACTTGAGCGGTGCTCATTAAAAATAGATGGTCGAGATAGATCAAAATCCATATGTCGCAAATGGGGCTCTATGGAGCACCTCAGAAAAGATTGCAGCGCTCAGGCCCGCTGTTGTTTATGCAACGCGGAGCATGAGGCTACGTGGGGAGCATGTCCGCAAAGACTGCGACGCATGGAACAACTAAAAAGAGCCTCGCAAATCATGGTACAGAAGCAGCACGACGCCCCGTCAGTCCCAATCTGCGCACCAGTATCTAACGTGCAAGCATCCGAGAATTTTACGAAGCAAAGCTGGTCTTCGGATGTGAAGAATGGGGTAAAATATGTTGACGGTGGAAGTCGTATCCTCACGGACACGACACGCACAGAGGACGCTGACCGTATCGCATTAAAGCCGGCAGCTCCGTCACAACAGCCAGACATATTGGCACAACCATCAACGGACAGTATTGTAGAAGAAGTGTTCCGCAGACTATCTCCAATCATACAAGAAACTATAATGAACTTTATCTCAAAGGTGTTGGAATCCGTACCGCCAGTTGTCATACGCGCAGTAAGCGGGGCAATGGCACAGCCAGAGAAGAGCATAATGAACGCTACCTTGCTGGCTGAGTCGACACAGCTAGCTTTCTGTAGCAATGCAAAATAAATTGTGGCACCCCCCGTGAATCAAAGTGACTGCGATGACAACAGCATTACGATCCGTGGATCGAAGACCCAGTGACGCTCGGTAAAGACAAAACTCAAGGACCAAAGCGTTTACATGCGTGCGCCGAATACAAACATTTGGACCCCGCAAGAAAACGTACGAAAATGGGGAAATCGCATTCAAGAAAAGCTTACGCAAGTTATCAAGGTAGTGCTATGGAACCGCGAAGGGCATGGTGTATTAGAACTGTTAGGCGCGGAAGCACTATTCTAATCCTATAATTCTAAAATATATTCTAATTTTGACGGAAACTTGGGCTGTAAAACCTTTTATCATCACGCACTTGCACATAAAGGCGAGGGACGGGGTAGGCCAAGTGAGGGGTTTCAGTATTTACGACAGCAGAAATTGGAGAAAAGAAAATAGGAATACTAGCGGAAAATCTTGTAGCAATACCGTCAAGGGGGGTTGAGATTGTGGCAGCTTGTGTAAAACCGGCAGATATAGTCTACTGAGATCATGACAGAACGTATTATGCTCGGGGCCGAAGTTCTTCGAAAAGTACCTTTGATTCTAGCGGTGGACTTCAACATCAGGTTGGACAAGGGAAACTCTGAACGAACTGAAGCATTTTTGGAGATTATAACGGGGATAAATTGTTGGTTAGTCAGCGAGCCAGGCCTAAGCACATTGGAATGTAGCACTGGAGTGTCAGTCATCGACGCTTTTGCCACAGACGGAAACAGAGTGTAGCCGTAGGCTTGGGACCGAAACAAAACTGGATAGTGGGATTTTCTTAAAGGAAGTTAGCCCTGAAAGGAGTTCCGATTCAGCTGTTAAACATTTTGGGAGCCATCCTTAGGGAGAGCATAGTAGGCATCGGCAACGATATTGGGATTGTAGGAAGAGTAAAGCAAACTACAGGCGTGGTTCATGGCGACACACTTACCCGTTTTTTTTCGGTATTATTGGGAGGACTACCTAACTGCGTAAGACAGGTGAGACAAGTAGCGGCGGTGGCTTAGACGGCTAACGCACCGTTCGAAACGGGGCGTTGCCATGGCAACCACGGTTAGCAAAACATCGCTAGTTCGAGCCCTGGCCGTGCTGGTTGAATTTGTTGGACGTGGTTGTCATTGCCTTGCTGCTACATTCCTCTGCTGGAGAAAGCCTATATAATTCCAGTCGAGAACGCGATGACGATAGATGCATTTAGACGCTATCGTGCCACAGGCAACTTAGCCCATTACGAGCGTCGAAAAATGTAGTTGTCGAAGCGTTAAAAAAAAAAAAACTCGAGAGTGGGCAAGTACTTTAATGTATGCAGATGACATTGCAATCTATGGTAGGAGTCTACTTTGGGGTTAAACAGGGACTGGAAAGAATAATTGATTATATGGAGATCAAGATGGGGCTTAGCATGAACTGGCAAACGACAGTAGCAGTTAAGTTTCGACGAGGGGGTCGATTAGCAAACTACGACGTTCTTCGAGCCAGGGGCAATGCAGTACATTTTGTAAATACATTTACTTATCTGGGAGTCACTATAACGTCGAATGGTAGCAGTTTCCGAAGGAATATAGAAAGCAGAGTGGGAAAAGCAATTCGAGCGGCAGCAGCAGGCAAGAATCCGCGCATGTTGTCAATACATACCGCGCCCGCGTTTCAATATTAAAATAGAATCAATAGCAACATTCGGTATATCACTTATATGGGAAAAATTAGGAGAAGCAGATCTGCAGTTACTAGATAGAGCCAGATTTTTCTTTATGAAACGGGGTTTTGGGTTAGCCAATTCTTGTAAGAATTGAATAGTTAATATGTTAGAGGGGGGGAGTTTAATGACACAGGAATTACAACTTCGATGGGGTTTATCTAGGATAAGAGCGTTTGAGGCTTATACTTTGAAGTAGACGGAAACATTAAAGAGACCCGATTTAGAGGAATATATACTACGGTAGCGGTGATCAGCACGGCCTGGCGAGCAGTCGGATATAAGAGCAGACATTTAACTATGGCGTTTGCAGCCCACGGGTTTCATCACGTGTTATGCAGCACGGAAGAATTTCACGATCCTCAGGAGTGTTCAGGTGCACGAGGTGCTCTGGTCAGTGCGATAGACAACACGCCAGAGCATGTCCAGCAGTTCAATCAATAGCTGAATTAGCAAGATAAGAGAAGACCCAGTGACGTGAAGGAAGCACTAGTTGTGTCTGATGTATATGTTTATAATTTTACCCAACCTAAGTGTTAATAAACACCCAATTCCAAATTAATTGAATACTTTTTAATTATTATGGTGGTATACGTGTATCCTACCATAATAGTTGAAGATAGAGTAGTGGCCTCTGACATACGCGAAGTGCTACAGTTTGCAGAACAGGGAGGCTTAACTCTCAACGCCTCTAAATGCGAGCTCATAGCTGTAGGCGGAACCTCCCACGAACAGGTAGAGGCATGCAAAATCATCGCAGACGCCCTGCCCGGTACAAAGAGAATCGAGCTGCCTCACTTGGAAGTCTTAGAAGCGCCCGTTGGCTCTCGGAAGATCTCTAGAACAATGCAGGATAAGAGAGACGCCCTTCGGTCTATAAAAACTTGGCTATTGGCGATGCACTCACAGGCTACATTATGCCTATGGAGATACAGCTTAGGGTCACCTAGGTTGAACTATATTCTACGCACTTCGCCCACAGGCCAAAACTGTGATAATTTGCAAGCATTTGACGAGGTGGCAAGGGAGACACTGAGCGAAGTTCTAAACGTGGCCCTTACTGACAGATCCTGGAAAAGGGCCACACTTCCACACAGCGAAGGAGGGTTGGGACTAAGGTCTGTAGCAGACCTTGCTCCATTGTGCTACGCTGCTTCTCTCTTAGAGTTCTTAGGGCTCGCAGAGACGCTGTTAGAACCGCATGTTTGTTCTGTTCTCCGCGCAACGAGGGACGAAGCTGAGCTGGCAGCAAGACAATCAATAGACCCTGGCCCCTGGGAACAACACCCTACGCAGCATATGTTTGACGGCTACAAGTGTCAAGCAACCGCTTGCAAGATCTTAGATGACACCCAATCTGCGATAGAGAGAGCGGTATTTATAGCCGCCCGTGAGACCTTCAGCAGTGGCTTCCTAAGGGCACTTCCTTCACCGCAGCTGGGCACCATGCTGGAAAACACCTCCTTCCGCATGGTGGCCGCCCTAAGAATAGGCGCTCCCATATGTGAGCCATACGAGTGCAGGGCATGTGGAAAAAGAGTGGATAAGGACGGACTGCACCCTTTAAGCTGCTCTAAGAGCCCTGGTAGAACTCTCAGACACGCGGAAATCAACGCAGTTTTAAAGAAGGCTCTTCGTAGAGCCGGCATACCAAGCACCCTAGAGCCCAGGTTGGGCTTCGAAGACGACAAAAGACCCGACGGCGTCACCATTCCGCCATGGTCTAAGGGCAAATGTCTAGTATGGGATGCCACGGTATCATGTACAGTGGCTCCGTCATACTTGATGCATAGCGCTACCCGGTCAGGGTGGGTTGCCGAACATGCTGAGATCGCAAAAAAGCGCAAATACTCTGACCTAGAGAAAAGATACCACTTCGTACCCGTCGCCATGGAAACAATGGGTCCAATCAGCAAAAACACAAGTATCTTCCTCAAAGACCTAGGTATCAAAATAAGTGCTAACACGGGTGACCAGCGCGAGGGTGAGTTTCTACGTCAGCAACTCTCGCTCGCAGTGTGTAGGGGAAACGCCGCCGCTGTCATCGGCTCCATGGATTGAGGAGCGGGGGTGAGCCTAGGCGGGTACACGTTTAGATCCCACAATTGTGGGGAAACACCGAAATATTGAATAAATATGTTGAAGATAGATGATAAAGCATACCGCTGAAAGTCAGCGGCCATGCTGCCACCAAGAGTGTTGGGGAACTCTAGATATCTCAACATGTTCGTCCCTCAGTGCATTGAAGATCTTATTTTATTTCACTCATATTGAGTATGCATATAACATAGATAATTATACAGATTTTACAATTATACATTCAGCTGCTCGCGGCATGTTATTCGAGAGAGGCAGTGCAGCGATCTCTTCGCAAGGGCCAGGTAGGCAGACGCGTGAAACTCCGTACACGCCTGAGAGATTAGTCGACAGATGCACTCCGTGTACTCCTCGTGGAAGCTCGTATTCGAACAGACCATGTGATGATAGCCATGAACTATGTTTTTGGTATAGACGTGGCGATTGTCACATGCAAGACCAGACCAGAGGTGAGAGGCACTGAAATATTCAGGTCTCCAACCTCTCGTCGGGCTTGTTCAACTTTATTTTTCCATTCTGAGATAAAGCTCTCGAATGGTACTGTACGCGGCGTCTTCAATCTCAGTCGAAATATACCAACAATTGGTGCAGAGCCAGACATTAGGTACACAAAGCGGCTCCTTGCCCGCATTGACACGCAAAGTACCCGCTTCATGTACATTGTGAAACACCTTTCAAGCAAACCAAAGTTTGCCCGAGTGAGGTGTTCCCATACTCTGTAAAGACCATACATCAGCGTTGGAACAATCTTGAGGTAGAAAAGTGCCACTGCCGCCGGAACGGACAGTCGCCGGACGTCGCCTACCTCTCCATAAAGAGAGATTAGAGCTGTGCGCACTGTCTCAACGATGTGAGCAGTGAGGGTCGTCTCAGTATAATGAAGCCTTGGTCTTCATGGTGTTTATTTCGAGCCCCCTTGAGACATTGAAGATTAGCCTCACGGTGAGGTCCAAGCCCGTAGGGGACGGAGGATAGCCTAGAATTAAAAACGACTTCCTTACAAAAATAATTGTATTTATAGATCGCTGGAGTCCTCTATAAAACGCCTTAATTGGAAGCTCCAGAGTATCATGTCTCCCCACATGACTTAACACGTAGGCTCATGAGAGCAACCAAAATGCTTTGCACTGGTATCAAGAAGCCCAGTTGTTTGTCTGTTACGCAAACATGCGATCTAAAAGATTTGAATCTCCCAACATATACACTTACAATTGGCCCGGTCGTGGCATCACTGACACAAACAAGCCTGAACTCCTAACCAACAATTGTTTGACACTGTTCATTGATTCTGAAACGAAATACTCGCTAATCGATTATACATTTACCGAATCACAGCAAGTTAACTCGATTTCTATTCCCGAGTTCCAATTCCCAATTACTTTTACCCAACCTTGAGCGCACAGCCAGCCATGCTCCGAAGAAATCCAAGTCTTGTCTTCAAATCGTTTGCACTTGTTCTCATAAGAGAGGCGCAAAAACATTATGTCGAAAAGTAACAACAATCCGACAGAGACGATGCGGATTGAAACTTTGTTCTGCGACGGTAGCGAGGTTGTAGTGTTGTCGCGGTGAGTCCATGACAACTTTACCGACATAAACCTATGTAATTAGCTATATACATATCCACCAAAACCACCGCACGGGAAAACAAGCCGGTCAGCGTGCCGATTCAGCCATCCCTACTGCAGGCTACACCAGTGCTGACGGGCCTACGCGGACAGATTCGTCGAACGACAACCACAACATCCAAGGGCGACACGTGATCGCTTGTAAATTAACTCAAAACAGGCGTAACGACCGCCACACATAGTGTGGATAGGGTGGATTATTCACATCAAGTTAATAGTAATGGCCAGCGCAGTGATTGCCACTTCTATTCCTGGATTCGTCGTGACTAACATAGGTATGTACGCATGTATGTATGTATGTATGTGGGTGTGTATGCACGCAAACACACATAGACGCGACCACGTATGTGTGAAAAGTGTACACACATTAGATAATAGGTGATCCGACAGATCATCTGTTCGGACGATGACAACAGACGACAACAGAAAGGATATAAACACATAAACACGCTTATTAATTCATGAACAGCAACAACAACAACGGCAACGACGAAAGCATCAAAAACAACAATAACGACCACAGCAACAACAACAACAGCAACAGCAATAACAACAACAACGACAGCAACAGCAACAACGACAACGCCGGCTGTATAGCCTCAATGGTGGCAGTCACCAATTAGGCTGCGCGATGTTCGACGCGTGTTTCTTCCATAATACGCCCGCCGGGTTACCTTAAGCTGCTGAGCGGTGGCTGCGGCGGCGACGACAGCAGGCAGTTTGTCTGCATCGCCGTTGTCGTCGTCGTCGTCGTCCTAATCGGTAACACCAGACGTCCCCCCAACCCCCCAACCTCCCCGCTATTTAGCCCCTCCTATCACTACTACGACTACCCCCAGCCCTCCTCGCGCGGTTAGTATTTTTTGTTCCTGTGGGCATCCTCGCTTGGGTTTCCGACACGTCCACGCCGTAGAGGAGTCAGGCGACATAGCAACACACAGAGCAGCACACCGAGCGATGGATCACTGCGATGTCCTAAACGGATAGCCAGCTTGTTCCTGCGCAGTTGCTCCGGCCAGGGCAGCAGCAGGGGCGGCGACCGCCAGCGCGCTTGAAGCCAGCCAACAACGAACGCAATGAGTCCGAAGCCGACGCCCGCCTCGGCGTTCGTCTGCCTACGTCTTGCCAGTTGCTGACGCGCGGCGTTGGCAGCTCGGCAGGATTTAGCTAATTGATACGTGTAATTGGTTGTCATTTTCACCGAAGCCACGTCGAAAATCGTGTCTCGTTGACACCGCCGTGGATCGTGCTAGACTACTTGTTGCCTCGTTGTTGTTACTGCTGCTGCTGTTGTTGCTGCTGCTGCTGCTGCTGTCGCGACTGCCACAATCGTAGTTTTCTTGCCTTGTGTGTTCGTTGTGCCCGCGACGCCAGTCAGTCGACTAACTACCTCACTCATCCACTCGCTCATCAGGCGAAATGGTCAAAGTGAGCCGAAGACGCCGCAGACGTCGTAACCTCAATAGTGTGTGTAAGCAAGCAGCGGGTTTGTCACGCCTGCCGAACCCGCAATTCGACTCGACAAGCTACCAACGCTCCATCTATGCTGCCTGCCAATTATCGTGTTAATGCCAATAAAAATTATCATAATACTAACAACATCAACAACAATATACTAGTAACAATCACGATGCTCACAGTTCGGTATGTTCGTGTGTGTTTGTGTGTGTAGTGCTGTGTCAATCAACAGTCGCTGCTCAGCTGCTGGCGAATGGCATTTCACGATAAGTCAATTGGATGAATCCGTTGCACAAAACGATACACGATGCGTGGAGGATTACTACTGGGGCGTCGTCCAGTGACGCTTCCAGTTCGTACTGAATATGCTGTTGCTTCCTAAATGCATAATTTGTAATATGTTGTAACACTAATAATAATGCACATCCTTCGTTCCGACGGGCGACTGCTTGCGGATCACTTCAAACTGACGGGGAGGGAGACAGACTTTTCCAAACCTACGTCACCCCAGGGGGTCACGGGGACACGCTGGCCACGTGGAGTTTTTGCCACCATCCTTGTCAGAGAGTGTTTGAAGGCCTACGACGAATCGCGCTAGTGAGTCTGGGACTTCATTACTTTTAATATTATACAAACATCAATCCGTGGTTAAATACCGGGTTCGTAGTCCCGTTAAAATGGAATGTGGTGTAATTTGCTTTACCCTCACTGGACGTCACAGTATTGTGTGCTTCGGTGTCTCCTCAAATCGATTGCCACAGTAAAGGCACGCGGGGCTAAGGGCCCTTCCGACCCAGAAAATGCGAGAGGTAAGTTCTCCGACCGGTCTAGCCAGTATCTTACGTTAGCGATGAGTGCGCGGAAACTGATGCATCCTCCAGGCCCTCTCATTCCTCCAGCCACCCGTTGATTAGTTGTTATTTTTGCTGATGTCACGTCGAAGATCGTGTCTCGTTATCGCCGATCGTGCTGGACCACTTATTGCCTCGTTGTTGTTGCTGCTTCTGCTTCCCCCCTTGTATATACTGCTACTCGTCCAGCATACACGTTGAGTCATGTCGCAGGCGGCGGTGATGATGGGTCATACGAAAGTCCCGTGTAGAGCAATCGAATAGCCATTGAGATGATGATGCGCCTTTTTGAGTATTGGGGCCAATAAGTGTTTGGCATAAACCATGAGGAGCCATTGACCGCCTTCAAGAATTTGTGCTTCACCCTGAATATGTGCAGGAGGGGTACCTTAGGTACATTGACGCCGGGATTCCTAACCCTGTGTCGGTAATGTTGATTTTCCGACCGCCTCATCGACAAAGACGTCGGTCCAAGACCGATCCACGCGGGCAGTCGTCAGGTATACGCTCACATAGGCCAAGTGATGTAGTAGAGGGAAGGGCAGGATTACCTTGTTGGAATAATGAAGTTAAAGGGACGCCGCAAAACGTCTAGACGGACTAGATTCGAAGCCCCCGTCTCGCCTAGAACAGTCGGACAGAGGAACCTAGGAACGGCGCATTGGGACAGCCAGGTGATGCATCATGCATTCCCGAAGCCTTCCAAACCAAAAAAAGTATGGAGCCTTGTGGCACCCCTGCAATAATGCTGAAGATTGTGGCGTCAAACTGAATCGTCCAGTCATCTAGATAGCCGCTAGCCAGTGGTCCAAACGTTGTTTTTTCTTTCAGATAACCTGATCTACCAAGGCCTTCCGTAAGGGTTGTCACCCAAACTCTAAAATGTAAGCTCCATAAGAAACTTCGCAATCCACGTAACGTTTTACGACATACCAAGATTTAATGTCGCTAGGTTTATTTGAAGCACGACAAATACTGGTGTTTTTATAGTAAATGAGTCAATAGATATAATAACCTGGTTTGCTGATATTTGTTATCGATGCGGCAAGGAACCGCTTTGTGCATTTCATGTCAAACTGACAACCATCTACTGAAACAGTCCAACTAAGGCTAAAGATACCACGTAGAAGTAGCGCGCAAATATTTTATTTTGGCGTGGGAAGCTAAAGTCAAACAACGAAGTAGCTCAACGGAACGCGCTTAAGCCGTTTCACCAAGGTACCTAGGGGTGACCCTGGACGCAGTCAAAATGCCTACTATACATCAAACTTGTTACGCAAAAGCTGGCAAGGGTCTCGGCCATCCTGGCCCGAATTTCTACCCTGGGTGGGCGGCGCGTCTGATGTGCTCCTGCCGGTTCCACTTAGCGAGTAGCACGCAATAGAATGAACAGCACTGAAACATTAATTATGCACTACTTCTCTTATCAGAAAGGTGAAAACAAATAAGATTATTTGAGGATAACCTTTTGCGTGCAGTCTATATTATATTATGCTCAACCAATTATCATTACAGTCAAAAGCTTTCTCTGCATCAGTAAATACAGCCACAATAATTTTTTTCATATTATTACAGTTGTGTTTAGTTTTTGTTATTACTATACACACTTAATATGGATTTATAAATATACTATATATGCAGGTTTTGGCTTACTCTGTATACTCATTTTGTGTGTGCCTACAGAACGCGTAAGGCAGAGTTTGTGTGGGACGGATCTGTTTAGAAACCTGGGCAAATGAATAAAGTTAATACATCGTTGCCTGACCCTCGTTTCAAGAGTTTTGCCTTGGCATCCTAACGGAACGCCACATTGGCGTATAGGTTTCCTTCAGCAATATTAACTTCACGACAATTGACGAACAAACGTGAGTTATTTTAGTATAGAGTTCTTACCGCCGGCTTACATAGAAATTATCCTCGGCTATGTGAACTATAGGGATCGGCCCGCGACATTTTAAGTTTCATCGGGAGATCGACGACAAACATAGTTTATTCTGAGTCAACGAATTCTGCGCTATGCAAACGGTGCGCCTTAAAATTCGTGCACGAGCCGGGTCTCGCTCAGGTGCCACAAAATGGATTTTGTGGAAAACAACTGTCAACAATTCATCCGCTGATTTCCCACCAAACTTCACCCTGTCACTTGCCATTACTCTCGAGGGCTTTCTTGTCTACTTTATAAGTCTGGCCTCGCCTTCGCCTTATCCGCATATTTCGGAGTCGCTGACTGAGGATGTGGTGATCACCAAGGAAAACATCATTAGAGCTTTACAATCTCGCGAATTGTAAAAATGAGATAGCTTGTAGAAATTGTGGTGAGACTGGCCATCTTGTAGCTGAATGTAAAAAGGCACCTAAATGTGTAAATTGTAAGGGTTGCCATGCATCTTTCTCGTCATTATGTCCGTTACGCGCATACGAACTTGAAAAGCGAAAGATTTGGATGGAGCGCAGACTACTGCAACAAGTCAGTGTAGAGCATCCCGCCACGGCTATCAAAGTGATTGATCAAGCTCCTTCATCAACACCGGAATTGTCTGCTAGACATCCTGTCACGACGCAGGGTTCCAGTCGCTCTTACGCATCAGTTGTGAGATCAGTTGTTGTGGAAACCGCTGCCGGTCCAGAAGTAAAAATCAATCTTCCGGGAATTACAATGATCCCCCAGAAACAAACGATGAATCGGCTGGCTAAGCCTACCTCTACGACGAAGAAAACGACGTTCGGCAAAACGAAGATGCTCCTGAAGCCAAGGATGCGTCAGGCTCCCAGGACAAAGAAAAGCGTGGCTGCAGCGTTTAAGCCCGTCATGAGAATTTTAAATGCTATATGCCCACAAGCAGTGGGATGTCTGAAAAGCCTTTTTAGTGCAATTGCACCTTTGTTAGAGTTACTTAAGCAGTTTAACTAGAGTCTTACCCTTTCTTGTAATACATTGGATTATAACTAGATTTTTACACATACCTTGTAATAACATGACCATGGCATTAGATAGTTTAAATGACATTATATCACATAACCCTACAAATGTAAGGCAGTTCCAGACATGGTGGGGACCGCCAGAATTTAAAGTTGTAACTCTTAGCGGTGTAAAATCACCAATTTTTAGTACTCTTGCAGCCATCCACATTAATGCGGGAACAGGAGGGCTCAAGAAATCAGGGCAACTCGAAACGCTGGGGGACATACTGATGCAAGAGGGTTCTGGGCTAGACGTTGTAGTCATAAGCGAAACATGGCTAAAATCAGGCGACTACAACGCATATAGCATCCCCGGTTTTAATTTGATTGGCTCAGGACGTGAAACTAGTAAACAGGGTGGAGGGGTTGGCATGTACATACGCTCGAACTGCCTTATACTCTCTAAGCTTGCTAAAAGTAGTGATGATGGTAACGTACAGGTTCTCAGGGTACATCTAAAGAAGTGCGGTTTTGAAGGAGTTGTTATCGGTATGTATTCCAGTAGGGTCACGCATAAGGAAGTCCTACTGGATTTGTTGGAAGAGGTACTTCCAATGGGGTCAGCTCTCCCATGTATAGTAATGGGTGACTCGAATATTAATTTGCTGGCTAATACAGACAGGGAAAGCTATATATCATTTTTCTCGGAAAGAAGCTTTTTTCATGTCGTCAAGCAGGTGACTCGCCCCGCTTCCGGTACATGTATTGACCATGTTGCTGTTAGAAATTGTGAGGATTTCCTGGAAATCTGCCCGGTCGTTTGGTGCACCAGGCTATTTTCGGATCACTACCCTGTGGTAGTGTTCTTATCTGGAAAGTATTCTCCGGTTGCAGAAGCCGTACCTGCTCCGACAGCCTTATTAAGGATACACGATCGGAAGAGTGTCACTTTGTTTCTTGACAGAGTTGCCCGTTTAAGCTGGTTAAAAGTGTATGACACTGACGGCACGGAAGAAGCTTTTGAAGCTTTCAGTAATTTGTTAGTCAATGAATATAATAGATGCTTTAACAATTTCTGCCAGAGTAATTTGAAACAGCATCCAAAGTTCAATTTTTCTGCAAAGTTAAGGCGCTTGCGGCAAAGCGTTAACAAGCTTATCGTTGGCATATAAAAGCGCAGTCGGAAGAATCAAAGTCTTCGTATTATCGTAGCTTCCTGCGCTACAAGCGTGAACTTCGTAACGCCAAGACAAATTTTTATAAGACGTGCTTTAGGCAATTCCAGGGTGACACTTCCAAACTTTGGAACTTTATTAATGGTTCGTGTGGCAGAGCCAGAAAGTCAGTGCAACTTCCCACTACTCTGGAAGCCAGTTCTGGGCTTGTGACTGACCCAACGGATATAGTGACGGAGCTAAATCACCATTTTGCTACGGTGGGATCCAATACAGTAAAAACTCTCCAAGTCAAGGAAAACGTTCAACCAGCTCTGGAGGCCACCTGGTTTAAGAGAGATTTGTCATTCTCTTTTTTGCCAGTAAGTACGCCGGAAGTACAGAGAAGTTTAGAATCCACAAAGGCTTCCTGGAGAGTTGGGGCTGCAGGAATCCCAGACCGATTGCTGAAGCTGTCCTCCGTCACTCTTTCTCATCCATTGGCGCATATTATAAACCGTTCCCTGACTACTGGCGTTTTCCCCGCTAGACTAAAGGTGTCCACAATTATTCCCTTATTTAAAAATAAGGGCGATCGTAAAAATCCGAATAATTACCGACCAATTTCTTTAGTGGATTACCTCTCAAAGATATTTGAAAAGGTAGTTAAATCCAGATGCGAAGGGCACCTTAGTTCGATTGGGTTCTTTTCAAGGAATCAGTTTGGATTTCGTAAGGCACGCTCAACGGAGCTTGCCCTTGCTCATCTTTATCAGGAGGTCGCCAATTCTTTCCAAGACAACCAACTTTGCCTTGGCGTCTTTTTGGATGTTTCTGCCGCCTTCAACTGTGTAAATCATTCGTTGTTCTTACTTATGCTCGAAAAACTTGGTTGTGATAGCACTGTTTTGTCTTGGTTTAGGTCATACCTAGCGGAGAGGCAGCAAGCGGTAAAGGTAGGTTGTTTTGAATCGACCTTAGAAGAAGTAAACATCGGGACGCCGCAAGGGTCAATCTTAGGACCGTTTATGTTTATCATTTTGATTAATTTCATTATTGAAGAGATTGCGTCAGAAGGGTCCTGTACGCCCATCGTCTATGCTGATGATACGACCTTACTTTTTCGTATTCAACCATCTGCGATACAGGCTGATGTACAGAAGGCTATGCAAGTAGTAGAGTATGCTGTTCTTGTGTTTGAAAAATTCGGTCTGGTGATAAATGCAACCAAAACAGGACTCACGTTGTTTCGCCCTGCCAAAAGGGTCACGCAGGTTCAAACGCTAGAGCTCAATGGAACGGAAGTGACACTTTCCTCTACTATCAAATGTCTGGGCTTAACTTTACATGAGACGCTTAGATGGCATGATCACTTAGACGTTATTACGCCTAAATGCTATGCGGTAATTTCATCTATTCGTCGTCTACGAGAACTAGGAGTGCCTGTCGAGGGTCTTCTTATGGTGTATAAAATGCTATTAGTGCCAATTCTTTGTTATGGTATTTCAATTTGGGGATTTTATAATAAAGGTATAACTCACAGGGCCGAAGTCATTCAGAATGATGCCCTCAGGGCGGTATTTAACTTGCGCCGCATCGATTCGGTTCGCAAGTGTTTTCAAGACTTTAAGCTTTTAACACTTAGGGATATGTACAGGGTAAAAATTGCCACGCTTGCATTTAAGATGTATAGGGGAGTTATTCCGGATGATGCTGGTTTTCCTATAAGAGCTGCTGTTAGACGCACAACTCGACGTGCAACGGAATTTGTGAGGCCAATAGCTCTAAAGCAGACCACCCGTCATGCTCTTGCATACACCCTTCCGACTATCTGGACCGAACTTCCCAAAGAAATTCGTGTACTTACCTCAGTCGGAGCATTTAAACGCGAGGTGAAAAAATGGGTAACAAGCAAAAACTCTAGTCAAAACTAGTTTCCCGTCAATAGGTTGAAATTGTGTGAACGGGAGAAGTGTTTAGCAACTTCAATTGCTAGTTTCGTATGGAGTGAGACATATTATAGTATGAAATAGATAATAGTAATGTTACACATTTTGCATGCACACTTTTTACACACATTTTTGTAATGCACATTTTAAATATTTTTTTATACGAGAACTTAAGCATTGTGAAATTGCGGTTCCGTGAATAAACCTCAAATTGAAATGAAAATCTTCCCTAAGAGTTCTTCAGGCAGAGTAGATTTTATTCGGCGCCCTTGTTGGAGGACCTGGCCGTAAAGCTGGTAAAAACGGCAGCCACTGATTTTTGTAAGGCACTAGCCATAGTCGAGGACGTCGTACGAAATGTCAACGCTCCGGGCCAATGAAGGCCTTTCCAAGCAAAGTCATTTGCACTGAGTAAGACCGATGGATCAGTGAGATGAACTGCTTGTTCACCGTGCATCGGATGGCTGGCTTCGAAAATCTGTATTTGCGACAACACGGGCGACAGCCCGGACATTTGCCTGGGCTCGCAGGAAACCGACACTTATATTGAAATTTGACTATATGGACGCCTTTACCATACTGCGGAGTGACCACATGTTGAGAGTCGTGAGTCTGAAGACTTCCTATATGTATACAAAACTACGTCCAAGCCGCCTGCGAGGAAGCTTCCAGGCCGACGGCGTCGTGTGAGATCATTGCACAGGGGTACAGCAAGGCGATCGACGGCTTATGTCAATCGGTTCACATTGACAGTGCAAAAGCCATCTGAGCGGAGTGTTAGTGTTAGCTAGGAGCACGGAAGACTGGCTGCACGCTCTTCCAAAAGCCCCGCTGGGTACATTGCTCGGCGAAACGACTATGAGGCTTTGCGCCGGCATTCAACTGAGCGCCTCATCAGTACAGATGCGGGCAACCGGTGGACGCTATAATGCATTATCCAATACCATGCATCCATAATGGTGGCGAGACATGCTATTTTGACTATTATCGTTAATTGCCATAGCAGTTATCACTGCACTACGGATGGACTTCTTTCTGTCGGTGCCAATATTGTCTCACATTATGATAAGCGGTGTTAATTGTGAAGTGATATTCGTGCGATTAAAGTGATACTGGAGAAAAACGCAGTAACGATGCAGAGCGGACAGTAGTGAAAAAACCGCTGAATCCATTCTTTCGCATACGTTCTGTCAATCTGATGTCTTTTAACTAATATGTACTTACACATTGTGCAAACCGTAGAACTCAAAGCTGATTTAAACGGCTGCGGCGTAAACGCGAGCCTTTTGCTTGTTGGCAGCTATCCTGAGATATTAGCCTCTTTTTTCTTACGTGAGGTCCGGGGAAAATGCTTTATGCACACCCAGCGTTGATGTGGAGGAGCGCGTAGGTAGTGTGGGACTCCCCGGTGGTATGGGGTTACCCACTAAAAACCCCTAATCCTTACGTTTACCAGGGGTTTAAGCTGTTTTGCTGACTCTAAGTAATGCTCTCCGAACATTGAAAGCTCCAGCGGATGTGGGTAGCGCTGCTTGGGTTTGAGAAATGTTTACAATTATTTGTACGCTGCCTCACAGGATTCCATTAAACGTGGTTAACATGTCTTGTCTGCAGCAGGCGCGGAATATCTTAGAGGTTATTTTAGGCGGAAAGTTGACAAACTAGAGCGCAGAAGAAGCAGGGCTAGATGCAAATCCAGGGCTTGGATTGGTGGGCTCTACAGGCGAACGAACTACGGAGACTGCACCGCCAGAGCGGCGGCGGCGGCAGCGTCGACGACGACGACGACGACAAAAGTACAACCGACCGACCACAACAACAACATTAACGACGAGGACAACAACATCGATGCCGACAAAAGATTGGTGACAGCGAGTGGTGGCAGCAACAACAATAACCACAACAGCAGCAGCAGCACCAGCGAAAACAAGAATCACAACAGCAACAACAATAGCAATCAGACAACAACAGCAGCAGCAACAGCGAAAACAAGAATCACAACAGCAACAACAATGACAACAATAGCAATCAGACAACAGCAGCAACAACAACAACAACAACAACGCCAACAGCAACAACGCCACGAACAACGTAAACTTTTTGTGTGAACCGAAACAGGCAGGCGTTGATGTCGCCGGCGCCAACAGCTTCGCCACTGCCTTCTCTTCATCACCGTCTGAGAGAGAGAAAACAGAAAACGCTCTAGTGCATCAATCAGCCTATGATCATCTCGGCTGCCGAGCTACCAATACACAGAGCAACTGAGATCGAGACAGTGAGAAAGACATACTTCAACAACAGCAGCAGCAATCACAACAGAAACAGAAAAGAAAACACTAATAAGGCAGCCGCAGCAACCACCACCACCACCACAACTACCAGCACCACCATGAGCCAGCAGCAGAAGCAACAAAAATGAGCGCGACGCGGCCTAGGCGGTCAAGGGGCATCCAGCCCTGCATAATGCAAATGCACGCACGCACTTCTTGTACAGGCTATATGCTACAGCCTTGACCGTAATAGGAACTCCAAGAAGCTCAAAATACCGCTCGAAAATAAATTTTACTGTTGGAAGACAAGATTAGATATCCTGATGGGCAATTGGTGGTTTGTATCTTGCTGAAGCACAATACCCCAAACTTTGATTCGTTTTATTAGAGGTCCGCTGCTATCGAAATGTCCTCGGCTAGGGCAACATCATCGATAAACTAAGGGCGAAACTTCAAGGAGAGGCGAGTCTGCCTTTGATCCCGCTCTAAACGGTCACCGCAAACCAACGTTTGGAGACCGATGTCGACGTTGAATCTCTGAAACCGGTGCGCATTACTTCACAAGAAGCACAACGCTATTTTACTAAACGCTGCGGTTGGGTCGATGGGGGGCAGGAAAAAGTTGCCTTATGTTGGCCCTTGCGGGCCTGGTGTAATTTTGCGCCACATTGCCCGATCACGGAAAATGCGGTTTCATGTGATGCAGACTGAAACATCGCCAGCACTGATATGGCTCACAATAGGGCGTGGCGCCGTGAATCTTGAGATTCTAACAGGGATTTGCAATCGTAAAACGTCAAAGTTACACACTCTGTGGCCGGCCCGAACGTTTTAAAAGCGCACGTTTTTGAATGGCATCATTTCGTACGGCTCAATATTAATTTGACAGTGGCTTCGCTTAGCGATTAGTGGACATTTTGTTGAATAGACGCGGGTTATGTCTCAGCTGGAGCAGCATTCTTTGATCAAGCTTCTTAATCACGTCAATTGTGTGGGGAACGTCGACATGACACCGGTCAACATGGCAGCGAAATGCAACCCGTTTCGTGAATTTCCGTTCCACTCGTTAAAAATATTTGTTCTTGAATCAAACACAGAGTTCAGTAACAATAAACACGGGGTTGCAAAAAAACAAAGCGCAAAACGGGTGAGATTTTGTCTGGGTAGAAGCGCAAAATATCCGCTAAGGGTTAATTTTACACTCTGTAGTTACGTAGTAACTAATTAAATAAAAATAATAAAATATGCTCGCTGAGGTTTTATTCCTCAGTGAGCACTTTCTAATTGACAAGAAATCTTCATACTCCACAATAACTGCTCTATCGCCAGGGCTAGACAAGTAAGCTCCTTATCCAAGTAGGGCTAGCTGCTAATTAATATATTAGTAAAACAATGATTTACGCCGTTAACAGAGCCAGAGGGGAATTGAAAACACCACAGGTCTTGGAGACTTTCGTCTTAGAGAAAATGTAAAGCCCTTGTAAAAGGGATTAATGGAAAATGAGTGGAATATATATATATATATATATATATATATATATATATATATATATATATATATATATATATATAATTATGTATATATATATATATATATATATATATATACGTATATATATATACCATCATGGTGTGTTAAGCCATCAATGTGATGGCTTTCGGATGCGCGTGATCATAAAAAAAAATTCGATCTGCTTTAGGCTGTAGATGGGTTCTCTGCTCGTGCTGCCTAGTGCTGTGTCTTGCTGTTTGCTTGTCGTCCGCTTATTGCCGTTGTTTATAAATGTGACAATTTGCTGCCGACACCACTACTGCAGCAGCAGCAGCGACAGCAACGGAACAACAAGCGATTTCGGGTAATGGCGGTTATGTTCGTCGGCGGTTTGGTGCAGTGATTATTAGTGTTGTCGGTTTTTTTTGTGTGTGCCTGCGGTAGCGTTATCACGCCGCCCTAACTGCCCTGCAAACAGCACACACGGCCAGATAGATCTAGACCATTTCTTAGGCAGGCATCGACAACATTCTATCGAAATTGCAAAACATGCCACACAGCAGCATCGTGCGCAAATCGTCAACAAGGATAAAAACGACAAGAATAATCATAATGGATCGCCAACATAATGAATATTCATTCAAAAGTAATTATTCATGTATTGATCAATGTCAATAATATTAATAGAAATGATTATTATTGTTGCTATCAAGATGGCTATCTATTGTCATATAGGGCACGTGCTACAAAAAACAAAAACAAAAATATATATATATATACATACACCTACCCATTTGTGTTTATATATATATATATATAACTATGATTTTATACGTTATGCCACCACCGTATGTACTACCATAATACGTGTAATGGCATTAACTATGACAATACTTCACGTGTCCACGAAGACATACTGGAATGTAAAACAGTTGTATGTTTCATGGCGATTAAGAAGTAGCCGGTAGTAGCCGCCTTCAGTTAGTCGTAATGGAACTGAACTACCATCAGGTGCATCCACATGAAATGGAAAACTGAATCTTATATATACATAAAGCAGCCAAAATATGGCATGTATCCTACACCGCAACCACAAGCATACTTTTGTGCTTTTTTGCTGTAACCCCTGTGTTTACTGTTAGGTAGGTTGAAATGGACAATATAACTGTGTTCGTTTTTAGTGTACGTCGTTGATTTGAGCACTTTTTATTTATTATCTCTTAAGGGTGCAAAAAGCCATTCCAAATAATAAACCACGATTTAAATATATAAATATATATATATATTCAATTCAATTCAAAAGCGCCTTTATTGAGCCAAAAGGGTGGGCATATTGTATAATTGCAAGTGTATAGATATTTGTAGAGTGTTATTAATATCATTGTCGTTGTTATTATGTACATGTTTACACAAAATTTTTACATTTTGTTCAATGCGTGCAATTTTCTCGAAATCCTCCAAGGAAAGAAGTTATTAATTCTATCATTTGAGGCAACTTGCAAGGCATTAATAGTCATACCACTACGCAGCGAGTTAGGTTTTACTACAAAGAACTTATCTAACATATCGAGCTTGCGTAAACGATTATACATCCTCGTGTCGGCTTGATCAAACATATCAGAAATTGATTTGAGTTCTATATTTGCACGAGGTATATTACAGCGCATGCTCACTCTCTTTATAAAACGTGATTGTACGCGCTCAATGGCCTCAAGATGTTTGTTAAGGAAGGGACGCCAAACTTCACAACAATAAAGGAATTTGGGTAGTACAAGACTACTGAACAAATGCAGGTAGAACTCCGGTTTCTTTACGACAAAACAACGAAATACCGTATTCATCACCGCATTAGCCGATTTGATTGTTTGTGTTATATGTAAATCAAAATCGAGGCTTGGGGTAACCATTACGCCGAGATCACGTATGGACAAGGTATATGGTATATCCTGATTGTCAAGTTTATAAGCAAAACACTGTTTCTTGGAGCTAAGTATTGCGCACTTGGGTATGGATATCATCATATCATTTTCAGCACACCAACGAGAGACAGCATCTATGGCTAGTTGTAGTGTTTGTTTTCCCTCTAGCGTGTCAGTGGGACAGTACAGCTTCAGATCATCAGCATAAAGCTTGTATGTCACTCCTTGGGGTAGTACGGTTCCAATATCAAGAATAAATAAATTGAATAACAATGGACCTATGCAAGAGCCTTGCGGAACACCAGACGGACAATGTATAAAGTCACTATACGAGTTGTTTACCCTAACGCAGAATTTACGATCACTCAGATAGCTTCTAATCCAGGATACGGTACGATTGTCAATCCCTAGAACAGACAACTTTTTAACAAGGGTATGGTGGTGTACTCGATCAAATGCTTTAGAATAATCAAAGTAGACACAGTCAACTCTTTCACCCCTGTTTTTATAGAGTGCCCAATCGTGAACAGTCTCGAGTAGCTGCGTCGAGGTTGATTTGCCCCTTGTGAATCCGTGTTGATTATGGTCCAAAAGGTTATTGAGACTCAAGAAACGATTAATGTGGTCAACAAGGATCTTCTCGAAAATCAAGCAGGCGACGACTTCCTGGGCAACAGGGCGGTAGTTATCAACATCAGACAAAGAATTCTTTTTATGAACTGGAGTAACCACCGAGAGACGAAAGGGTTGAGGAACCACACCTTCTTCATAAGATCATTGGAAAATCAATCGCAGAGGCTGTGCTAGATCTATGGCTAACATTTTGTAGAACAATGGTGGTATTGAGTCAGGTGTGATACTACATTTGGACTTGAGCTCTTTAATTTTATTAACTATTTGTTTATCATCTACACAAATGGGGGGGGCTGAGAAGGGTGTTGGGAGGTGGATGAATCGAAGGGGAAGACGAGACCTGATGAGAAACAAAAACTGACCCTGTATATATATATATACAGGGTCATTCATATCGTTATGTACTTATTTCGAGGTTTGGTAGAACTCGCCAAGAAAATATTTTTTCCCAATGTAGGGAGGACGCTGAAACGTATTGTTCAGGAGTGAGGATGAATTTTATAAAAGTAGCTGTTCTTTCTTTTTTTCCTACATTGTTGTACAAAATCTAAGTTCACAATCATAACGGTGTGTTCAGGAAATTCTGCATAATCTGAATTATAAACATTCAACGCAAGCTAGCGAAAGGCGAATAGGTGGATAAAGGCATAAAAGGTCGATATTATGTTATAACTTACGTTGATGATTTCACGTGCAAAACCATAAAATTTTGCCATGGCAAAATTGGCAAGGCAGTCTTCCACAACTTTTATTTCCCGTATTATTTGCACTGTGCACCCATAACTCACATTTTAAGTCTAATATCATCGGCATGAATTCCGTAATGGTTGGTTCTCATAATGTGAGTAAAGGAAAAACACTATTCTTTTTGTGCACTCCGAAGCACTTGTCTCCAAGACTAAGCTAACCGCCGCTCAAAATCCGGCAGCCTTAATGGCAGGTTGAAGTCGTCAGATGAAGTCATCTCGAGAAGACTGTACTGTTTCTCGATTTAAGTGGCTTTGTAAGTTTCACAATACCGTGGCTTTAACAATGACATTCGATGTGTATCATGCATTTTACCAGTTATCCTCTAATTTTTATTTTCACATAAAATGTATATTCATCATGGCTCCGAAGGAATCGGATTAATGGAACAGCTCTATCGCATAATTGAATGTGATATAATTGTCGCCCGTAGAGCTAATCATATTTATATATAAACAGAGAAGCGTGGATGTCAGCATGCAAGAGTGCACGTTTTTCGCCTCGAGGCTACCAACTCTCTGCATTCGGAGGCGTCTCGATCAACCAGATAGATGATCCGCCTCTATCTTAGACTGGTCACTCGCTAGTACTTGCAATGTGCCAGCCGACGGCCCGCGCCACGGTAGAAGCAAAATAAACGATGTTTCGTCCAACAACACGGACATCGGTAGCGGTGATGAGTTGCGAGACCGAGATGGAGAATGCTTTAAAAAACCTAAAAGACAAAAATCACCCACACGACGCAAAAAAAAAACGCTAAACGGATGCGCCCTGATACAGTCGTGACTTGCTGGGATAGATTGGAAGAACTAGTCTGATCGAACTAATAATCGTTAGCTCGCTCGGCCTAGTTATTTGCTTGTAATAAACAATCTGTACATATATATATATATATATATATATATATATATATATATATATATATATATATATATACAAGTACACACCTAACACACAATTACATGCTCACGCCACGACCCAACGAGACGCTTCGTTAGTTGCCGGCACGGTTCACAGCGCACAGAACGCAGTTCAATTTTTCTGCGGTCAGTCAACTCACCCAACGTCGCTAGGCTGGCCAACAATGCAATCAGAAGGCTATATATATGTATATATATATATTTATATTTCTCCAACAATTGGTAGATATTACCTAAAATGCATATCAGCTGATAACACCTTTCAGTACTGCATGCACCACACCAACTTCTATTTTCTTACATTGCAGTATGTGATATCAGTCTACATTACACCTGCCACAATATTTACATGCACAGTCTTCTATTTAAAGACATCTATATTGATGGTAATCATGCCAGGTAAGTCTACTGAGTATGCGTCTGTTTGCTTGCATTCCCTGGTTCCAATAATCTGTCGCGAATGCAGGACCGTCGGTGAATCGCTTTATGGCAAGGTTCAAATTACGCTTTTCTCTGTAGGCGCGATGTTGCTCTACGACAAACGCGGTGAAATCGTATTTGTCCAAGATAAGGTCTTCCGCAAAGCTTCGCACTTGGCATAGTTCCAGAGCCAAAGTCGTCGATGCTTCATAAGATTAGCTTTTATTTTTTCTATCTCTTCCATGCTGTCTAAGGTTAAGTTTCGTGCAATGGCCCGAATTATAATTAGAGCTATTTTTATATTGAAAGGGTTCATTCCAGTCTTAGTGTTAGTCTACTATACTGGCCATGGCGCATCTCAGAGATCTTACAGATTGCTTTTGCGCGCTTGTTCTCTATGTGCTTTGTAACAGGTATGCCCGGGTTCAAGGTTACCCCGAGACGGCTAAATTGACTTACAAATATATATATATATATATATATATATATATATATATATATATATATAAATATATATTATTTTTTTTAGAATTATTTTTTGAGCATTTCGAGAGAGCTTTCTTCGATAGCTCATTCGTTCCTCCTCCTCCTACTCAACAAGGGAGCGCCATATTGGCCTCAATAGGTACTTGTGCCCTGGAAGATTTGAAAGCGATATAAGGAATTGTCGGCATGGTCGTTTAGAAGAGAGTTCGCAAACAATTAAGTCATTTTATTAGCTTTCACGCCAAATACCTCAATATCATAATCTACGACCATTCACAGCGTTCGAAACTAACACATTCAAATGCGCATTTTATAACGATAATTTTAATGTCGGAACAATGTAAGCCGTGATTGTGGAGTAATTAAGAATTTTCAGCGGGCATGTCGAGATTGAGTGCATGCATAAATGACCTAGAGTAATTTATCTGATGGAGTAGGAATTTTCCCACGAACACGCCGATGTGTTTCTGTATAGAAGGACAGGTTGTCTCGCAATTGCACATATTGTGCTCTTATGTCGGGCAACAACACCAGTGTCGAAGACTTTAGTAATATCACTCTCACTCTAAAACAAGACTTCTCAGAGATCATGTTCCATTGGAAAAAAATATTTACCTTTACGAACCCTATAATTCCTTATATACCTCTCGAAATCTTTCTGGGAGACCCCGTATATATATATATATATATATATATATATATATATATATAATCCCACAAAAGTACAATTTGATTAATGATATAGTGTTCATAGTATATCATAAAAATGTAAACCCAACTATGAGGACAGTTAAATGAAATGTTATGTTTCCCTCAAATGTTGTTAAGATTATAAATCCTCTTAATGGCTGTATCTATCATCGACCCCAAAGCAAAATCTGACCCCTCCCTCCCCATGCAGCAATAACAAATATTATTTGATAAGCTCAGATTATTAATATGTTTATTTAATCATATGACTTAATATATTATCGCGAAAAAAGAACATTCGAAAAAGCTCACAAGTCTCATTCGTTTGCATCAAATACAACTGCGTCCACGTTTTTCCAAAGAAGTTATTAAATGGCTATTTAGACCGAAGAAGAAAGGTCAAACTGTTCAGGTCGCCTAAACGCGCAACATGCAAATTTAGTGTGTGTGATGATGGGTGGTTAATCACACACGATATAAAGCATATTCGGACGTTTGTTAATGCGTTTTGCTATATGCAAAGAAAAGACAGTAAGTGTTTAGCAACTTGAAAAAAAGAGCGTCGTTTTATCCCATAAAAAGAAAAACATACGAATGAATATGTTTGCGCAAACGTCTGATTTTAAATTAATGTGGAAGATTTAGAATGTTATAATGCCGCACTCTTCACCGGCGAGCACCATCGTTTACGCACGACCGTGGCCTTGCTGTGAGGTGCAGAACCTTTTATCCAGTTAGGTGTGACTCTGTAAGTAAGCCGGTAAGTTTGCCGGAAGGTTCGGCCAAAAACATAGTTGAGGGCGTCATGGCGATTCCAGGTCAGTCAAATCTGGTACAGCTTGGCCTGTGCATGCCCCCACTGATCCATATTCTCGCCACATGAGCGCACTTCATGTTCGAACATGTTCAACCTCTGTCCACTGCGCGAACATGGTGGTTGAGTGAGACGGAGTTGAGAAGGAAATGTGTCAACCCATGCACCCGCACGTATAGAGGAGACAGCTTCCAACTGGATCTTGTCCGAGTCAGACTTGCAGAGTTGCCGCAGAAACAGCTTAGTATCAGTTATTAGTTCAATATATATATACAGGTATATATATATATATATATATATATATATATATATATATATATATATACCTCTTCTGACAACTTTATTTATGCATAACGACGCAGAAATATATATATATATATATATCAAAGAAACGGTCAATCAGATGTGAGCTCCAAAATGTGATTTTGGACAAATACCGGCTCCAGGTAAGTGAGCACAATTGCTTTATACGGTTGAACACACACATTTGAGTCCTCGATAATGACACAACGGAATAGTGTGACAGTGTTGTCCTGTTGAGCTGATAGTCCAGATCGGGAAAGCCAGTCTCTAAACCAAACATTTTGAAACGGAGAGCTCCATAACGAGATTGTCACTGCACCAGCAGCTGATGCCGTCGATAGACAACTGCAGCGCAGAACTGAAGGAGAGTCAAGTGAAGAGTGAGGTCTCATTGTTGGTGAGGCGCGAGTTGGCGTAGCGAAACAGAGACTGGCTATCCTTGACGCTTGTGCTCATATCAGTGAGGGTGCGAACACGCTTTACTGCAGAGAACAAGACAGGGTTTGGATATGAATAGATGAATCGTTTGAGAAGGGCAAACTTTTGAGTAAACTCTCGAGCTTCTTGTCGACAACATTCGCAGTGAAGGTTTCTTGCAGAAGGCAACAGCACTGCGTTGTACACTTCATTAACATCATAGTAGTCTACAAAGAGATCTCAACACGTTCCAGTCGATTAGGTTCAGGTGGTTAGCTATTATTTCGACATTTATTTGTAGAAGCCCAAACTCAAATAGCAAATTTACTGCTTCGGTGACGTCAATTTTAAGACCAAATGAGACGAGCTTATGATCAGAACTGACACAAGATCGCGGCTGTCAACGTTGTCAAAATGAGTAGTCAGGGGAACTTTGAGGGTGGAGCCGGAGTGATGCGTGGGAGCGTTGATAAGCTGATCTCAACGCGGCAATTGATGAAGAGTGCTCCCTTTGACTCAACAATGAATGTCTCTGCAGTAGCCCAGTCGATTCGAGGTAAATTCAACCCGCCAATGATGACTACGGGTCCGAGTGTACGGGTTCAGTGCATGCATAAATGCATAAAAAAGATCTATTAGATAAATCACCCATCATAGCTCTAGCTGCACACGAAACTAGTTATGCTCATACAGCAGCTGCTCGACGGTGCCTCCGCGAACTATTCGGCAAATTCGATCGAGCTACTTGGCTTATTCTACTGCTTCACACTCTCGGAGGCCGCAGATATGTGAAATTCGATTTTTCAACTTTGATTTACTATGGGAAGAGGAACGATCGACCAAGACAACTGTTTGCGTTTACCACAGAAGCAAATTCTCTCTTGAAATCTGAGAATAGCAAAACCTTCTCGGAGGCCAGACCGATGTGACATTATGAGGAAGGGACAAAAAAAAAAAAAGGACAACAAATACCTACTATAATGTTGACATAAGACGGAGACGAATCAGCGAAGAGGACCGGTAGAACATTAGAGACAACCGAATCTACCGATTAGCCAGTGTTCTAATTTAAAACAAGTATAAAACTGATGTAACTCCGACCAATTTTGTTCAACCCGATTCCAGTAACCCCCGTCTCACCCATGTCGACATCTTATTTTCTTACGAGCCACAGCGACTCTCCTATTGATTTTAATGAATGAACTGTCTGACCTTAACCCAGTTCGCGAGCGGTTGCATACTGTTTTGGGACAGTTACTTAATCATTGGCCCCTTCAATGATGAGTGTTGGCGCGGTCCGGATCGGTAATGCTTCAGCTCTCGCCGAACCAGGCAAGGTGAGAAATTATTAGAACCCACTCGCTTTTGAGACCCTTGGCGGGCCGGGCCCTGCCACTCGTGGTTTGGTATCAAAGATCGGTTTATTTTTGTCCTTTGTCCGGTATATGAGTGTCCTCTTTGCAAAAGCAATCTAGGCATTTCAAATTATCAGTACTGCTATGGGAGCAATGGGGACAGAACAACAGAGGAGCAATTTTAAATGGGAAGTACATTGATTATGCGATTTCATAACGCCATTATAGTTACTTTTACCTACCTTATGCACCTTTCCCTTACACGCCGGCTGAAACTGGGTTGCCGTTGGAAGAAATATTCATGTCCAAGTACGGGAATTTGTGAACTGTCTAAGAAAAGCCGGTCCGCAGGGCCTGCTTGATGTTACCTATGAAGGAATTTGCATTTTTTGTTCGTACCGGGCCCGGACCAGCTGCTCTACTTGCTAGAAGCTCCCTAATGCTACCAGTCTTGCATGCTTTCAATACTTTTCGCTAACATTTTGCTCGGCGTCGTCCCTTGTTGCAAGTTATTGCAAGAGATTGAAGAATTTTATGCAAACGTTGACTTGGTGTACTTGATCATGTCCTTCTCGTCTGATAAAAGTTTGCAACAGGACTCCGCACTTAAGCGGAGCTCCCAAACTTTATAGGTTAGTAGAACGCGGCGTGTCAAAAAGCATTGCGCTTACCACAGACAATCCTATTGCCTGCACGAACAACTTAGCCGTAGAAAGTCCAATGAAAGTAAACGAAAGTCCGACGCGCTAAAAAGGAGTTCTAACAGTGCGTCTAAGGTTGCCTATTACCGGCTCAAACCACCAGTCAAAAAACTCATATCAAAACGGAAATACACCGCTTTAACACAAAGCGGGTCTCTATACTCAGGCATTACATACCCGAATTAATCTAAATATTTTAAAATATGCGCAGACATAAGTCTCAATGAAATCCATATCAGCAAAACATATATTTAAAAGTAAGGTGTATTTTCTTCCCGCACGGCATTTAAGTAACAGTCCAGGTTTCTTTCTAAACATATCGGGAGCTTAAGCATAGTAAATTACAGGCCATTCCCTCGATTACAGTAAATACCAGAGGCCTGTTCTTGACTGTCTTGCTGGACGTCAAGAACGCTTTCAACAGTCTTCCGTGGAAAACCCTTATTGTCGCGCTTAGACGAAACATGGTTCCACTCTATGTAATTAGCTAATTAGGCTAATTACCTGAATGGCGGCGCAGTGCAAGGAGTACCCTATGACTGCGGGGGGTTCCACAGGGGTCCATACTAGGGCCGCTGACCTGGAACCTGACATACGATGGCGTGCTCGAGCTTAAAACCCTCCCTCCGGAAACCGAACTCATTTCGTACGCTGATGACCTCCCGGTTACAGTAAGGGCCAGGACCGCGGCGGAATTAGAGCTTCGGGCAAATGAAGCACTTACCGAGATTTCTTTCTGGATGAAAACTAACGTCCTAACTCTAGCCCTAGCCAAAAGCAAAGCCATTCTTCTTATCGGCAGGAAAAAATGCCAATCCATTCGGCTATGGTTGGATGACATTAAGATACAAATTGTAAAAACGGCAAGATACCTTGGTATACCTAGTCCAAGGTATGACCGGTAACCCTCACATCAAACAAGCGGTAGCAAAAGCAGCAAAGGCTGCGGCCAACATTGCCCGACTGACGTCCACGGGCCCAAGGAAGCGAAGAGAAGGCTTATCATGTCAGTCGCATAGTCCATTGCTCTGTTTAGTGTTCCAGCCTGGCCCACGCATGCAACTTTCACGCAGAGGAATCGGGACCTGCTTAGAAGAACGCAGCGTGTTCCTGCATTGAGGATTACGCGGGCAAATATGACGGTCAGTACGCCAGCTGCGCTGATGCTGGCAGGCACTGTTCCGTGGGACCTGAACGCAGACGAGCGCAAACAACTATGTGACGATCCACTGCTCGAAAGGAAGAAGCTATGAGAGAAACGCAGGTTTGATTGCAGGCCGATTGGGATGGGATCCCAAGCGCTGAATCAGGGGCGTCTGTCAGAGATATTAACCCGTCAATCAAGAATTGGGACGAACGTCCAGGAGAATAGCTCACGTACATGACGCAATTTCTGACAGGACACGGCAATTTTCATACGTATCGGCATAGGATACAAAAGACGCCTTCGGTGGCCTGCCTCCACTGCACGACCGGAGCCGATGACGACACCTTCCACACTCTAGCCGTCTGTAAGGCACTGCAGGCGACTAGGGATAGGCTGACAGATACAGGGGTCAAGGATGTAATGCCAAAGTAATACCGAGCCTGGGGGGGTGGGGAGGAATCCGGGTTTAGTGGGTTTGCGAGTCTCACACTAGTCACGCAGGCTGCTAGTGGCGCATGTGCATCATGCATTACCGAAACCTCCCAGAAAAAAAAAAAAAAAAAGGGGTCAAGGAGGCACTCCGAGAGGGCATGCAAGATTTCGCAAGCTTCAACTGCGGTTCGGGGCAAAATTGGGAAAAAAATATTACTGGCGGAAGGAATACTGAAAGAGAAAGCTAATCTTAAAACAGAACGGCTTCGGTGACTCTCTAGACAGCAGGAAGACGGCACTGCTTACAGAAGACCGGCGATTCTTTCTTCTTCATTGGCGTGATGTCACAAGTTAATGGGCAAAGCGTGTCTGATGAGGTGGGGAACCCAGCGGTGACCACGGCCGCTTGATCCGAGTGGACCCCGCCACAGACACTACTAAATGAAAATCCAGGCTGACAGAGTGTGAAACTTAAGGGGGGGAGTTGTGTTTAGTGGGTATGGGTCTCGACGAGACAAGATCCAGCCGTCGGGGCCAAGTCCCACACAGCGCGGGTGGGCTGCCATGCTATGCCCGTCGCGCCAATGCGTAAATGCATTTACCCTACTTTAAAAAAAGTCTTCCCCTAGATCAGATGCAAAGACGCATCATATGCTAAAACGTGTAGGATAAAAGGGCTCATTTATTAGGTTTTTGGTTTAGGAAGTGAACAAAAGAAATGTTTTTAAAAACAACGCACAATAACATCAACCACTACGAAATTGACCTTATTGCAGAAATAAGAAATATATGAAAAGTTCGCCCGCTATCAATAGAAGCAGAGAAATACATGTGATATGAGAAGGACCGAAAGTGTACAAAAAATGTAATAATACAACGCTTACTTTCATTAAAGAGACCAACAATTAATACCTGGTCTGCATGCACGTTTCTCTCTTGTAAGATAAACGCGTTTACGCAGAATTCGAGAAAACCCGGGCGATGTTTTTTCCAAATATAATACCCGCACTCTATTTGCCTTCTGCCTCACAACGCTCAAAACTATCGCTAGGTAATGGACTCAGTGGGCGTAGCTACTTTACGTTACCTCTCGTTGTTCCTTCGACATCACGTCACCACCTCACATTTATACAAAGTTTGGCATGTCATGTCATGGTAAAGATAATAGCAAGTATTATTCAGTGCGTATAAGAGCGTATTTGTGTCACTAATAGCCAATGTGTTTATTTGGTTTGGCAACACATATGAACGCACTTGGGAAAATTAGAGGCCTGTCAAAACCACGCTCTGCAAGCAGTTTATAAATATAATAGAGATCAGAGTGCTAAAAAATAAAATTATATAACACGCGTATCTAAACATGCTTGTGTGCACATACATACCTATTTACATTACGATGAGTTTTAAGATATAAAAACAATCTTTTTTATAGCAAACTGGTCTACGGGGGCGGATATAATAGCGGATCGGCAAATTCTAGTACTGTAAACTTTGTGGCCAGACTGACACTATCACAGCTTCCGGTTGCGTTTAGCTTAAAAGCGCTTCACTTTATTCATTAGCTACACATAGGCCACATTGTGCGGTAGTTGGTGGCGACGTTCATTGTTTGAGTTTGGTTGATAGAGGTCAAGAAATCGAGATTCGGCGATTTTAAAAAGCCTAAAATAGAGGAGCAACAAGTCTGCATAAGGTTCTGTGTTAAAAACTAAATCATATGTTCTAAAGTGGTGCAAATGTTACAAACTGCTCATGACGATCAAATAGTGTTCCAAACGCTGTGTATACGTGGTACCGTTGATTTCGCGACAAATAAGAAGAGAGCGAAGATTAATTCCGTTCGGAAAAGCCTTTGACGTCAATAACAGAATAAATCTTGAAAAAGTTTGTGGTATCGCCGAACCACTACCAGGCAGAGGGCGACAATCTTCCCATTGGTGCTTTGAAAGAGACTCAATAAAAAAATCAGACAGAACAGACAACACCAAAGTTACTTTGACTGTTTTTTTCGATTATAAGGGAATTATCTTTCATTAATTTTTGCCACCTGGTTCTACGAATATAAAGGAATACTACCTACTGAAATTCCAAAAAGATTTCACAAGAACATCTGATGCAAGAGTCCTGAAGTCTAGGCAAACAACTCATGGATTCTCCATCACGACAACGCACCGGCGCACACATCGTTACTGATTTTTGGTTGTTTGATAAACATTTCCTTTCTATATTTTTGCAACCTTTCTATTCGCCGGAAATGTCTACGTGAGACTTTTTCTGTTTCTACAGAAGCAAATTGAGGGACAGCGTTTCGAGACTATGGAGGAGATAGTAGGAAGTCTCGAAGAGTGGGAAAGAAGGTGGCTTAAATTGCATTGCAGCGGATGGAAGCTATTCTGAAGGGAATAACAACAATTGAAAAAATTATAATAATATTTTTGTTTATCAATATGTATCAGAACATTTCGATCTGCCCTCGTACATAGTATACACATTGTGGATCAGTAATACCCACAACACCACCCAGTACAATCCAGTGTGAGTGCTAATACTTTAGACTCAATTAGTCTCCAGCGAAAGTTGTTCACGCAGCGTCCGTATGTCAAATACAGCTTAAGGCTTCATTTTGTAACCCTGCTTTCTAACTTACTAAGCTGCTCTTGCGTTGACGTAGACCCGGTTATCGAGCCCGGTGGCGTGGTGCATTCGCGTGCGCCTCGCGACCGGAGGAGACACAGATACACGGGTTCAATCCCCACCGTTGCACATTTGTATTTATGGGGTCCGTCTTAAACAATGCGTAAGCAAATCCGTGGACGTTAAATGTTGGCTGAGAGTCAGCCCGAAGGAGTTTAGACCCGAATAATCAGTCAGCTGGCACATACCATACGCACGAAGATCTATTAAACTCTTTATTATCTTTAAACGTAGTGCTTTCTAGCGTTTTTACGAGGTTTTGGTGGCGTTTGGGCTTAGTACCATGCTTTATATTTAAATCCAGTCGGTACTCTACGCGACGAAGAGTTTGCACGCAGGTATGTGTGTCGTCTCAAGACTTACTGCTCGAGCCATCAACAACAGTTGCCCGAACCCTGCGCTCGGCGAAAATACCATGCATTCGAGAACCGGCCAGGCTCTCCAGGGATTATACTGTCGCGCTAACGGCTTAACCCTGGTGCCCCTCGAAAAGAGCTGTGCCCTGAGGTAAGATTGCACCGTGACGGGTCCTATAACTCTTTCTGTTGTCGGCTGCACCCCAACCTGAATGTAAGGTCACGCGGGCCGAGCGGAGTAAGCTAGGCGAGCAGGAAGCTTCCTTTGTCAGCGTCTATTGATGTCTAGCAAGCGAACATAGCTACAGTCATCGGAAGAATTATGGATAGGTCCCAATTATGGATATGTTTAATAAATTAAATAAACTCACACAGAGGTTATACAAACAAATTATTTAGCTTCAAAGCAGCGATTCTTCATATGTAAGTATCATGCATACAGCTAGACAAACGTCTTAAAGTCCACCCGCTTACTGTGTTAAATCAGCTCAGTGTTCCGTGGTACAGAAATATGTCTGGTATATGTTGATGCAAACACAACAATGAATGTAATGTAAAAAAATATATATACAAAAAAACTATAAATGAAAACAATAAAGGAGGTTGTTTTTAATTATAGGTCATCCTTCTTTACCTACGGGCTTTAAAGTGTGAGACATACCTTCAGTGCACAGAGGGCCGGACATGTAGAGATATATAGGGTTTTCCAATATCAACCCGGCAGATGGCAACTATGGGTAGCGCACTACCTCCCTAGACCACGCCACCACACAGAAAATGCTACGAAATAAGAGTGAGTCTATCTAGCATTACATTATAAACTTGTATATATGTTTTACTTCAAACCTTGATATAATGCTGAGAGATCGCTTCTAATTCAGCCTCTTTTGTCGGTACATTTCAGTCGGCTAAGGAATTGTAATTATAAACAACAATAATGTATCATATTTCTTAGAAGATTAAAAGTGCTTGAACTGCATTTGTGCATTGAATCTACAATAATACTAGAAATAGACAACCTAGCTTATTACTTAGACCGTGACACACTGGCATATAAATATGCACGCAATACAAAGAAACACAAAACGTAACAACTTGTTTAAGTATGAATACTTAACTTCATGCTTAATTGGTCTTTTATTAACAGGTATGTTCACGTGTACTACGCACATGTGAACTCATCTTCGTAACGTAGTTTCAAGTCGCAATCATCACACAGACCACTCAGTTTACAATCAGCCATCAAATGAGCCCGCTCATGCAGCTGGTGTCTAGATGGAATCATCGCAGTCACAACAACACGCCAGCTTCGCAAGTATGCGTTGTCAGGCATAATGTGACATGAAAGAAAGGCTTCTCAAAGTTTTTACAAGCCGCGCAACAATTGTAGTCGCCTTGAACTTCCAACAAATCGCGAGGAAGTACATTGGAATCTGCCTGGCCTTTCTTAAGATCCCACTTAGTTGAGACCTGCCTTCACCAACCCCGTTGAACCTTCATCGCGCGAGCGATATTCACAATAATATAATATTAAGATGATGATACAGGAAAGGAGGTTATTGGGCATCCACAGATAAGGCAAGAAAGCTCTAAACGAAGGCATGTAGGCAAATTAGTCGCACTCCATCGTTTCAACCTTTGTGGCTTTCGACTTTTTCTTCGTTTTCGTTAGCCTCTGGGTCTCCATCAGATCCTTGTCCGTCGTACCGCTAGTAGAAGGTTCTGCTTCAGAAATCGCCTCAGCAGCTGCCGTCTCCTGGTCTCGCTTCTGATGCCTGTCGGACAAACAAGTTAGAGTAAACAATAGCTCAATCAAGGGATCTTTATTTTCAGCTGTCACTATGGAGAACCTTACCACTACGAACAATACATTTCTTTCTAAGAGAATCTTGAATGCAAACATATTCAGTTAATATGATTTAGTATATCATCATACCAGCCCTGGAAGTCTGCTCGTCAACGATAAAGATCCAATCACAGCTGTCGCTTTCCCATGGTGAGCTTCGATACCACGCCGTAGCTATAAATGTAAGCCCGAATGCCTGCCTTATTCATGCCTAAAAACTCCGCGCACGGCTTCTTAAGAAGTGTAGCGGTGGCTGTTTCCACAAACCACAATGACTTGACGGCCTTTATCTGAATTATGAGGTTGCATGTCTTGTCACGGTGTTCGGTTCCCCGGCATTAATTGTCCCACATCGTGCTCATCTGCGTAAACAGGCCGCTTGCAACAACATTCCATATGGCATGACGAAGGCCGCTATCAGCCTTACCTCATCTGTAGACATGCTTGCCTCTGCAGCAGTGGACCTTAAGTTCTCATTGTTATGATACCGTCATGGGCAAGCTGAGATTTCCACTGCACCACAAATGAGTGGCCGAATGTACGTGTTAGCGGAAATTTACCAAATAGTCAATATTCATTCACTTTTCCTCGGAACATACTGCTGCGGCCTGTGCATTCTACAAACGACAAAATATATATATATATATATATTTAGCGTACGGGCTTGCCAACCAAAGACTAGTGAGTGTCTAACTAGTTCTGCAGTACCAAGAAATGCATCCAACCTATAGGGAGCGACCCAAAACAACAAAAGTATTTCCCTATATTTGTTTAATTCATCACATACTGTAATTGGTCGGAAAATCCATGCCCGTTTCCTTGAATGCATTTGGTTGTTTGCAAGCAAGCAAGACTGAAGTTGAACTTACCTAAGGCGAATCTAAATTTTGAGTCAAGCCTTTATTTGTTTGCACCGTTTTGCGCCGGAAATTTGTGTTAAAAGCGGTTGGCGGATAGCCTGCCTATCAACCAACCGACAAAGGCCACATGAATACTCTAGTTGACGGAAATTCGCACCTGACAGTTCAGAAAAGTTTCCGTGCGTCGCATAAAAGCGTTGCGCCAAGCTTTACATACGCTGGCTCTATGGATTGCGTGGTATGGCTTATGCTCGAACTAAGCGAGAGAAACTCGCATGAGCACTTGTTGCTTGAAAAGAACAGCAAGCACCCTTACAGCTAACAATAATTACCGGGAATTGACTCCTCACAGTGTCAAGGATATGCCACGCAATTCCGAACCTGGGAGAGGGGAAATGAATACGAGTTTACGGGGTTTGTGAGTCCCACACTAGATGCTTACAGCTGCCAGCGAGACATGTGCATTACGCATTCCCAAAACCTCCGATAAGTAATAGTATCAAAGGGGAGTCGTTCTCGAACTGCCCATAAAAGTTAACTGCCTCGATTAAAGATAATGGAGTGGATATAATGGGATATCAAAATAGCGGTTAGCTATAGCCAACAAAGGGCCCAAATATGCCAACAAAAGATGTGTGACCTTTCCAAAAAAACAACGCCCGACCCTACACATGTTTACAAGCCGTAAGGGACTGCAAAAATGTTCTTAAAGCCTTTGAATATCCCACACATACTGTCCTAATCTAACGGTATCACTGAGTTACACAAAATTAGGACTTCTAAATGATCTAAGCTGATACAATCAGATTCCTTACATTACTCAAATGTCAACATGGGGAATATTCGATTTGACCCCCCCGTTAAGCATCTCGTGCAGACGTCACAATGCCATCCAACATGTTCGGTGTCGATAGCAGCCACATCTAAGCCGCCATATACCTCATGCGCGACAATGACATGCCCAAGCAGACCGGAAATATATCCCAAAACTGCTGACGGATGCAGCCAGGTACGGGCCGCGTCAATGCAAGGACAACGTTGCCAAGGTATTGACAAGGTCAGATTGACAGACATTAAGTTAAAAGTAAGTAAGAAGCGCAAAATTGCACAGCCAGGCTAGGCACCCTCTCGTTCGTCAACTTACTTAAATAGAATAATGGGAATGGTTTTGATATTACACGCTACACCTTATACCGTTATTTATAAACCCATAGTATTGCAAATCGTCATTCCTGATATAACCTTAGAAAAAATAAAATCAAACAGAATTATACATAATAGCGGATATTGATCATAATTAATAGATAAAATATTTGCATATTTTATTGTTTGTTTATTACAGTTCATATTACTGTTATTCTAGTTGCTTTCTGGCTTGTTTTTCAGTACATTTTTATATTGCTGTTTTTTACCTATATTGTCAAGCATTATATCGTTGTCACCGTTGTCACTGGTCATACCTCAACTGCTTGAGAATTTTATTCCTCTTCTTGTTGCTTAGTTTAACGACGGCACCGGGATTTTTGCGTGTCCGCGACTTGATCGCCTTCACGGTAATGAGGCCAGCATCTTCAGGGACAATCGTCGGTTCCCTACTCTTCACCACTCCGGCTCGCTCACGCTTGGCCTTCATGCGCAGCTTGAATTTCTTTGATTTGCGCTTCTCGATGTTCTGCGAAAAAGCAGCATGCAAACCAAATCGTTATTTATCTCTGTGTCACCACCAATGCGACAAAATTAAGGAATTCTGATTACAAAACTAGTCATATGCAAACGCTCGCAATTCTATGCAATTGTACGCACATCAGTGGCCACTCACGCGACAATACTTCTGTTTAAAGACTTTCGGTTTTACAGACAAATTTGTTTGCACCTCATATAAGCCGTTTTGAAACCTCCTTGTTGTATTTTGTTGTATATATTTTTGTATTTGTAATTGTATATATTGAAAAATTATTCGAATTACAAACCTTGCTAATTTATCTTCAAGAATAAGTGAGTGAATCCTTTCTTTTTCGCGCCTAGTCAGTGTTTTAGAAGAACCACAGATAACAATTTTCCGATACCAGTAGACGTGGTCCCCTGCTCGGATAAAAACTGAAGATAGGTATAGCATAACTGTTTAAAGTTAGAAAAAAATAGGTTAACTTGTCAAAGCTACGTCGGTAACAATACGCAAGTAACAAACATTTTCCAGGGCATTATGAAAATATAGTTAAATTAGGATAATGCACATAAGAATATACTTGGTGTTCAGACAGACCACTAGTTACTGGTGTACAGTATGTCTGTAAAACAAGCAACTATGTCTAAAAAGTAAGCTACACATAAGCCAGCATGTGTCGTATGGGAAAAGTCTACACAATGTTATCCTAGTGTAGGATAGTTAACAAACGTCTGCACTCGGCGCAATAGTGTAAGCTTAAACTTTGAAAGGATAAACCTGTTCATGTCTTATCAGCTGAGAGTGCTCGTCCCTTAGCAATTCGTCCTACTACAACTTACCATATGCTGAACTGCGCTTTAGCGCGTCATCTTCTACCAGCGTTTATAGAATAAGTGTCAAGTAATTAGGTGTGCCAAGTACCATGCAGTGGAATGCACAGCGCTGGACCGAAAATTGTTGCACTACTTCTCTCGTAGGAAGCGGGAAGAAGATAGAGCTTTATGAAGAAACATTTTGGAATGTATAATATACTCAGTTTGAGTGAAATAAACATAATTGGATAATTGTATAGAATGAGTGTCTAGGAAAATCATTTCGGGAAGTTCGAATCTTGTTCACGTTCCATCAAATCATCGATCATATGAGAGGCGTTAAGAACGAAATCATGCTACTAGTATTAATTAACACGATTTGAGAACAACCGATTACTGGACCGCCGTATTGCCATGCTCATAACGGCCTGGCATTGACAAGAACGTCTATAACATAATAAACAACATAGCTTCTTTTCCTCTGCCCACACCCGACTTCACAGGCTAACGGTCGACACACCGAAATGTATCTCAATATCGCATATTACCAGCACACTACTCACCGAGTTCATGGAGATCGTGCGATGAATAGTGCCTGGTCGACGAAGCACCATTGTGGTAATTGCGCAGATACCGAATGTATCTGAGAGTAGACAAGTACGAACGCAAGTATTAATCAAGTTAATATTACGAACGAACCAGCTACCAGTAGTAGACACTAAGCACAAAGCGACCTTTGATGAAAAACACAACAGAAGGGATATTCCAGCAGTCAATTACTTCAATATTGCGCTCAATCGAGACGGCGGGCCGCAAGTCGCGTGGTTTTGTTTTGTCGTCTGCAAACTGCGGGTGTGCTTTACCACTCTCGGTATAAAGCGACAATAGGCGGCCGTCGTCTGCTCGCCGCAAAGAAAAATAACAACAAGAACACAGTCTCGATTTTCCTGTCGCCGCAAGCCCGCGGGCTGTCCACGGCGGGTCTGTGTTGCATGAATCCCCGTTGGACAGAGACCCGCTACGATAACTCGCGCAACATGAGGTCGTTTCCTCGTGCACACAATTGTTGCTAATGACACTGTATTCGACAATGTATCTCGACTCACAAAGGGCCTTTCATCGCACATTATTCGACCAGAGGAGCGCTGCCGACTGTGTCCGCTATGAACTGCTTTCAGGCAATACAATTACAAGTAAAACGATGTGTGAAACACGAATGTTCTGTAACGAGCGTGTGTTGAAAATAATAAACTGAAAATAAATCTACCTACAACCTATTTTTTTAGAAATTTAGCAGATATAACGCATCGTATTATCTCTCATAAGCACTCAAAATAGAAACACAATTACAAGTAAAACGATGTATGAAACGCCGATGTTCTGTAAGAAGCGTGTGTTGTAAATAATAATAATCTAAACTGAAAATAACTCTACCTACAACCGACCTTTTAGGAATTAAGCAGGTATAACGCATCGTATCTAAGCACTCAAAATAACTCAGCCTTCTTTGCATTTTAACGATTTACACATTTAAATTGCAGTACACTAGGTGATTCAACTTCGCGCTGATCTATTTACGGTACAAGGCAACAAGTCTTTGCTATCAATCCATAGGGATCATTCTAGGATATAGTATATGACGTGGAACACAAACAGTATATTATTTATTTGTTTATTCACCACATGATTGGTAGAAATTTAAATTTGTTCACGCACATGCATTGCTTCTCTCACGATCGTTGCCGACGAAGGGTTTTAAGCAGTTCAAACGACGATACCTGTTTAAATATTTTCGTTCCACACTACGTTCAAACACAATCATCAATATCGAAGCAGTCGCTCTTCTAGCAGAAATCTAGGTGACTGCCAAGCTCAGATCTTGCAAAGCCATTTCTTTACATAGAAACTTTCTATTGACTTGTTTCGAAGACGGGCCCAGTAGTACAGACTTGGAGACGACCTTCATATTGCGTTCCCTTCTATAAGTGATGCATTGCTCGATAGCCTTCTCCTGGAGATCGTAACTGTTCTGTACTTGATCTTCGATACAAGTGTACTCGCTGCACAGCTACAGTGCCAGTGTAGGACAGGCATTTCGCAAAATATTTAGGACTTATTTTATATACGATCCTTCCATTCCTCACTCTTTCGATTAGTTCCATTCTATTTTGTAGTGTTAGATGAGGAGCAAGTGGACGGAGACAGTACGAGATGACTAGGCTCATTCTAACTCTGAAAATGATCATGGCGGGCTATAAATCGAATTTGAACAGCATCATTGCCGTTGTAGCATCTGCCCGCTTTGTATGGGTAATAGTCAAGGTGTCGGTGTTACGCCTAAATTTGTAAAGTGGTCGACTAGTTGTTTTCTCGTATTACCTATTTGTATGTGTTTATCACCGATTGCGTACCGTCCTCCGATTAAAGGGTAGGACTTTGGTTTTTACGACGGTTGTTCTGTTTGCGGCGCGTAATAGTTTATTACAGGTTGAGTTGTAGATGAGGTCTGCATTTAGCTATAATTACAAGTCACCCGCATAAAATATATGCTCTGCTTGTTGTATGTTGAATATCTTGGTCCATAAGATGAGCCCTATGAAAATGGAGAATTACGTTACGACGAAGTTAGACACCACACAGCAATACAAAACACATACAAATTACCACGCCGTCGATAACCGTCTGACGGCGTCAGTAAGTCGACACTACGGCCGATTGAGCACAGCACAGCGTCCAACGTGCACTCGGACTGCCAGGGAACCGTCGCCAGCCAGCCAGCCATAACATCGAGACCACTAGCCATAAACAACCCCGAACATGAGACCGCTCAGCTAACATGCATGCTAACATAACATACATACATACATGCTACCGACAACAAGGCACGTTCACTACTGCCGCCTATATGTCGCGCCACAATGATAACATCGGCAGAAGCAGCATCATCATCAGACCTCTTATATATAGTACGTACCTGACCTACGGCGGCGTCACCGCCAAAGACAACGCACGCTATAATAGTGCGCCTTTCGAACCGACCAATCAGCGAAAAGGACAGGTGGGGCATTTTGAGTGTTCGAGAAGATTCAATTTCACGCTAGACGTACGTTCGTGTGTTGTCGTTTATCGCTTCAAAGTCCCTCGTGTTGTAGTTACCGTTTTGCTGAATCTACATTTTTCAGTTCACTTAGCATAACTAATATTGTTACATTTGGTAGTAACGGCGTTGCAATATTATTAGGTTTTATGTACAAATAATTTTAGTTACAACAAGTCAATGATACTTTAGAAAAAAGTAAGAAAAACACCCGCCTTTATGCAAATAAAGAGACGAATGCACCTTTATTCGCATGAAGGCGGGATTTGATGAAGGTCAATGGGCTGAGTATGTTTCGGGTTCATTTTTAAGCGTCGGCAAATATAAGCATAGATCACGAAGAGGCGAAGCTATTTCGAATACTTTTCGGTGATCGCCCCCGCGCCGGCCACAGCTTGGGGGTCACCGGTCCGCTGCTTTTTAAATTCTTTGGTTAAAAATCGAAAAAGTGATGAGCCATGTTGACTCATTGTGGTTCAAACGAGGATCTAGCATTCCCATGGGTTAGGAGATCTGCAATAGAACAATTATGTATGTCTGACTTGCTTGGGGAGCAGCTCCAGCTAAGTATTTCCACAAAATGCGCTTGCACTCCTTTAAACAAGTCTAGATAATCATTCAGGAGGCATATGGGTAATTTACGGTAAGACTGATAAATGTAGTGTAACCTGAATAAGGTGTCATAAATGCAATAGTAAGGCGTCCTCATCAAATATGCTTGAAATAACCCTAAAAAACGCGCGACCAACCTCTGCGTATCAGAGTGATTTCACCAGGAAATCTAGATGCGCTTTGTCAAAGGCCTTGACGCAGTCTATACAGACGGCGTATAAATGACCTTCGAGTTTTGTCACAGTCATTCTGTGTGGATTGCATCACACATTTCCGGATCTCTCTGGAAGCCGAACTGCCTCGCCGGAAGTGCCTGGTCGGTCACGTACTCATTCGCCTAATAACCAACTTACATAAAGCAGACGCGCACAACGCATTACGCGCAGCAAAGGCTGAGGGCTTCTCATTCGTTCTGCTAATTCGAGCAGTCGGATTTCTTCCCGGTTAGCGAATTCACGCTTACGACCGTAGTATAGTTGTTGTACTATTGAAGTAGTCAAGCTCGCGTATGGCTAGCAGCTGCGGCGGTACTTTTATCCTCACTTGGTGAAAGAGCTCAAGCACCTTACGATGGGCGAGATAGCAAGCCCCGAAGGCGTGCATCCATGATGGATTCAAAACTTTTAGCCAGAGGTCCAAGTAAGCATAATGGGCGGTACGAGGTAGGGCCCTCCGGGATCAAAACGAGATCTCCGGCCTTTCATTCGGTAGGGAACGAGTCCAGGCCATCTTCGTCGTCGCAGCGGCCACTGCCTCCGAATATTCTTTCATCAATAGCTTGGCTGCAGAAACCGGAACACCGTCCGGGCCCGGTACCCTTCCCGGCTTGAGGCGTTTCGATGACTCGTGTATCTCCTGCAGTGTTGCTGCCGGAGGCTGCTCTTATTCAGCCGCTGGGACTCTCTGGTAGGGGGCGCAGCCAAGAGGAGGGTGCTGTAGTAACAACACTGAAATCGCTTATTTGGTGAACTCGGGAGTTAGGTTCGCCTTCCTCTTTAGGCCGGGAATCCCCATACCAGCTTGTATAGGCGGCCCCAGGGATCGGTCTCCAGCTCTTTGAGAAAGACCCTTCAAGGCCCTGGTAAGGAGACGTTGCGCCCACTTCTGTGGAAGATGGGAGCACTAGTGTTAAGAACAATCAGCTCCTCCGCCGCCATATATACAAGGACTGCGAGATCTCTCCGGCTGGTCTCAGGAGAGTTTCATGTATTGGGGGCGGCGTTTAAGTCTCTCATTACGATAAAAACTAAAATCACTTTACCTAAAAAAGGAAGATAAGTCATCTAAGAGATTGTCAGGTGAAACGTCGGGGCTGAATTAAATATTTAAAAGCGGCAGCGGCTATCAAATACAATCCTAATGGTTCTAAATCAGTCCACATTCTGATTCGGTGAACGATTCTCTGCCCGGAGGATGTTGAGCTCGCTGGGCAGTAACAAGTCGGTGCCTAGCCGGTTGCTGATCTCCTGGCAGCAGTCGCAGCTCGTGTGTCCTCAGAGTGTGAGCGTCGGCTTCTCTTGCCCTTGTTCCTGGACACCGTGGTAACCCATCGGGTCTCTCGGATGGCTCCGAAAATAGCCTCCAATGGTGGATGTCGTCGGGCCAGGGGCCAAAGCTGACCTTATGGCGGAGGGCACGGGCGCCGGCAACACGTTAAGGCGGGGACACCGAACCTCTTCTATTTGCATTCTTGATTTCGGACAAGCAGCCCCGTTAGCCGCGTGGCCCTCGACGCCACAATATATAGCAGACGGGTGTAGCTTTGTATTCTTTGGGAAAGTGCTCTAGTGCCGCCTCCGTAACCACCAGCCGCATGTGGCCGTTAGGCAGGTGTTAGACGCGACTAATCCTGACTCGGTGGGTGTTGGGGTCCACTTTGGTGCTCAGGTTCCTGATTGTATCTGCGTACGATTTCCCCAATTTTTTCTCACAAGGGAGGTTGTGGCTCTGCACCCGGTTTTGGGGTGCTCCGAATGACTGTGTGTAGTGACGGCGAGGTCCAGGCCCCGTTCTCGGGTAAGGCACTCTAAAAGCATACACGTTCCCCTCTTCTCCCCTTGACTTGTCATGTGATAGGGGATAGATCCAAGTGCACTTGGTTTCAAGAGCGTCTTGGCCTTGGTTAGCGCCTGATTCAGGAAGTCCTAGACTGCATCCTAGACTGACGTGGCGTCCTTGGGGAGGCGCAACGCGACCAGAGCCCTGGTAGTTAGCTTGCGGATGAGGCTGAAAATAACCAACCCCGCCCTCTTCCCGACCGTGCGCGCCAATGCCTTGCCATTGACACGCCATCTTCCTCCATATGTCGTTATCCGCTGGGTCGTCTTTCTTAGCGTAGAATCCGTAGATAACTCTTCTCCAGGATTCTCCTTAGTGTAGGCGGTTAACAACCAATCCCGCAAGAGTCGCCTTTTGGAAGTACTTCTTAGTCTTATGTTAATAGCTTTTAATTATCTTAGGAGAAACGGTTGTTCAGTGTCGGAAATAATAATGTTTATAGGTATTTTCGTTATTTCGCAACATTACCAACAAAGAGAGAGAGAGATATTTAAATGTTGCATGGATAAATGGATGTGTACGCTTGATGATAGGTTATTGTAGCTGAGGGCAGCGACTGTAGCAGAATGGCTGAATGTAAGAGCGTAGAGTAACGTCATTGTCATAAGTGGCTGCGTAGGTTGAGAGAGAGAGAGAGAGCTAAGCGGCAGTTGCTGGCAGCGGCGCACTTAGCAGAGAAAGTACTGCGGCAGCAGCGACAGCGGGGGCTTGAATCTGGAGTCGTTATAACGGACGACACTACAGTGAATGAAAGAGTTAGAGTTGAGTCGCGGTCGAAGAAGGAACTCAGTGTGTGCTGAGAGAAGCCGGAGAGGCGGTGCTGTAGCGACGTAGCAAAGAAGTCGGATAGAATAAAACCTCAGCCGTGGTGGTCAATATCCGTGTGTGTTCCTCCTAGTAACCCAGTCTAGGCCCTGACAGATGGAAAGACTAACTGCATTAGCAGATCGCTATCCCAGCAATCGTCTTGTCACGAAGTTACAAAGGCTGCTACTCGCCTAGGAATACTAGAAGAATTCCCACTGTGCTTTAGCGGTTCGCGCTCTTTTTTACGCAAATCAACGGCAAAATTGACACCAGTTTGTCCTCTCCATTAAAGTGGTATTTAGTATAAAATAAGTTAAAAATGCTACAAAATAAGTAAAAATTCACCTGCACACGATGAACTACGGTGGCCTCTATTGGTCGATCCTCTTGACCGATCGTAGGCACTTTCATTGCATTGATTTTGATAATAAGGTGTCGATCGCGCCAATCATCAGGCGTTATTAATTAAGTTGCGGGGTTTTAACTGGAAAATGTTCGTTTGGTGTTTTCAAGCCAACTCGTCGGACCGCTCCTACAGTGCAAAAAATTATTTACATTCTAAGCCATTCGTTGTTGAGCCCCTCAGGCAAGGCCGACGGTTTGAAAATGTATGGGCTTGTCAATTGACCGGATTGTTATTGGCATAGCCATAGACGTCGTTTATGAATGGTATGAAGAGAACGATATTAATTAATTTCTGAACATACATGTGCCACATTGTCCACTGAAAATACATGTTTAGCCTACGTTGTTACATTGAAGATATGCCTCACGGCGGTTCCAAGCGCGTACGGAGGATAAGCACCCCCTTAAAAAAAGCTAACGTTGTTAACGGTACTTCATTAACCGTTGTAAAATCTTATTTAATCTTAGGCTACATATCAGTGAACAGTGGCATAGTTCCAGCGCCAACGTTGTCGGTGCGTTTCGCGGCAGTCCGAGCATATACTTCACAAAATTAGCTATTATTTTATCTATTTCTTAAATGTTGTCTAAGGTAAAGTTTGGCGCAATGGCCCGAAGGCAGTAAGTTATAATTGGATTTATTTTTATCTTGAAAAGGTTCATTTCTACCTTTGAGGTGTAATTTTAGATTCAGTGGAGGACGTTTTAGATCATTTAGAAGAAGTGATTTTGTGAAGCCAGTTCGAGGCCTAGTCAAGTACTCCATCGTACGCCTTCGTATGTAGATGCGCGGTCCTTTAGATACGAAGCTAGGATACGTCGTAGGTGGGCAGACACGCCTTTGTTTCCAAGTGCTTGGTGTATGGCGTCCCACGAAAGCGAATTAAACGCGTTGATTCGCGACGGCCAGGTAGTGCGTCCTGTTTGCTATAGGTGAATTTCTTCGTGCTTCAGCTATGTTTGGAACTTTGCTAATTGCTAAATTTGTGGATTGTCCGGCGCGGAAGCCGACAGCGCTTCCTTGTCTTCTATTTCTGTAACTAGTCGCCTGTTGATAATCTGCTCAGCTGCCTTGTATAGGCAGGAGAGCATGCTTATAGGGCGGTATGCGGAGGGGTCTCCTTGTGGCTTGCCGGGTTTCGAGATAAGGGTTAGACGCGCCGTTTTCCAAGGCTTAGGATAATCTCCGCCGGTAAGAATTGTGTCCACTCTGCGCTTGAATACCTTTGGATGGTTCTTTAGGAGTAAGCGTACTGCTTGAGGGGGACAGCATCTGGGCCCGGTGCTTTTCTTGGCTACCACTTTTCTCGGTCGCGCCACTTCTACTGGTAAAGGCGGCTGGGCGTGGCGCATTTTGTGGCTTCTACGGCAAAGATATACACACCTTGGTTGGACAGTGCTCGCTGTGTCTGAGCTTTAACCACACGGCCAGGGACTGAACTGCAGCCCGACCAACCCAATCTCTCTGCCTCAAATGCGGAAGACAAGGTTATGTCGCAAAGGGCTGCACGGCCATTGTTAGGTGCTATGTATGCAACATAGATGAACACTATGCCACTACCACGTAATGCCCAGCATACAGACAACGAGACATTCATATCGTTACGTACTTATTTTATGGTTTGGTAGAACTCGGCAAGAAAATAATGTTTCCCAATGTAAGGGGGACGCGGAAACGTCTTGTTTAGGAGAGAGAGTGAAATTTATAAAAGTTGTTATTCTGCCTATTCTTATCCTATATAGTTGTGCGAAATCTACGTTTGTGGGAGAACCAGTCAACGCATGGAGGACTGATTATACCGGCGTATTCAAAGAAAAATTCTGCACAGCGGAGAACACTTCGCTAGCTTGCGTAGCAAAAAGCGAATAGTCAGGTCGAGGCAAGTCATAAAAAGCCGATATGTCTTACGTTAACGGTTTTTCGTGAAAAATCGTAAACATTTTCCGTTACAACCAAACATGTATGTCCAAAAGACCAGTCTCATGCAATAGCAAATTCAATGCCCACCATTTCCGTACCAAGGTGATGGTGCTCCGTTACGTAGGTAACTAACTAGTCAGTAACTAAGCTTTTTCGATAGCCATATCGAAAGCGAAGACATGCATACTTGCATAGGGTGTATGGTAAAGTTAGGTACATATTTTGAGGTTTGGTAGAACTCGGCAAGAGAATAATTTTTCCTAATGGAAGGAGGGGGCGGAAACGTCTTGGCAAAATGTTACGATTCTGAACGTGAAAACTTGCTTGTAAAACATAACAACTATGACTGTCGAAAAAGCTTAGTTATTTGACAACTACGTAACGCAGCACCATTACCTTAGCACGAAAATGGTGGGCATTAAATTGCTATTGCGTGAGAGTGGTCCTTTGAACGTACATTTTAGTCGTAATAATTCCGCCCCCTCTTTCCATAGAAAAGAAAATATTTCTTTCCTATGGAAAGAGAGGGCGGAAACGTCTTATTAAGTAGATAGAGTGAAATTTATAAAAGTAATTATTCTGTCTTTTTTTCCTACATAGTTGTGCGAAATCTACGTTTGCGGGAGAACCAGTCAACGCACGAAGGAAAATTCTGCATAATGGAGGACACTTCACTAGCTTGCGTACCAAAAAGCAAATATCCAGATTAGGAAAAGTCATAAAAAGTCGATATGTTGTTATGTCTTACGTTAACGCTTTTTGTTTGTGAAAAATTGTAAATTTTTCTATTACAACCGAAAATGTACGTCTACAATACCACTCTCACGCATTAGCATATTTAATGCCCACCATTTTCGCACCAAAGTGATGGTACTGAGTTACGTAGTTGACAAGTAGCTAAGCTTTTTCGATAGCTATATCGAAAGCGAAGGCATGCATACTTGCATAGGGTGTATGAGAAAGTTAGGTACATGCTTTGAGGTTTGGTAGAACTCGGCAAAATAATAATTTTTCTTAATGGAAAGAGGGGGCGGAAACGTCTTGGCAAAATTTTAAGATTCTGAAAGTGAAAGCTTTAACGTAAAACATAAGAACTATGACTGTCGAGAAAGCTTAGTTACTTGGCAACTTCGTAATTACGAAAATGGTGGGCATTCAATTTGCTATTGCGTTAGAGTGATCTTTTAGACGTACATTTTTGGCCGCAATAGAAAACAAATACGATTTTTCACGTACAGGCGTTAACGTAACGTATAGAATTTTTATGACTTTCCTGTTGTGTCTAGGCATATTCAGGTAGACACAGCTGTCGGCTCGACGCTACACTGTTGTGTCTAGGCATGTTTAGGTAGACACACGGCTGTCGGCTCGGCGCCACGTGCTGGCGGACGTGCAGTGGAAAGAGTAAGCACGAGAAGGTACGAGAAGCGTACAGACGATTCGATAGAAACGTCTACTCGGACCGAATCGATTCTACCACATTCGAGAACAATCTAAGAGGCAATAAATACAGCTGACACAGAGAGTCAGCAAGCCACTCTACAGGTGACAGCAGGCGATCGTGTTTTCATTCCTTACGTACTCGGCTAGTCTAAGTTCAATAGACTAAGTCCTCTGGTCAGAGTGTGTACAGTTCACGTACATATTAGTGGCGACGAAGATGGGATGTTCGTAACTACTACATACGTACGTCACAGTTCAACTACATATTAGTGGCGACGAAGTGGTTACGAACTGACTGACCTTCCTTTAAGCCTTACTTCTACTTTCAAGATCGGCAGGGTGCCATAGTTCAAACGGCAACAAGTTCACCTGCTACGTCTGAAGGACGTGCCTGCTACTACTACAACTTTTACTTCTTTCGGCAACTACATTGCTGCAACTTCTACTACTACTGCTTTCGGCAACTACATCGCTACAGCTTCTACTTCTACTACTACATCTTTCGGCAACTACAGCGCTCAGAAGAATTCCACGATGGAACGAGACGGAAGCATCAGGGAAAACCGAGCACTGCCACAGTTCGAGAGATTCATGGAAGAAGAGATGCCGTGGTCTACATATCGGTGTCGCTTCCGTGAATTTATCGAGCTTAACGAGTACCCCGAGAGCAAGCGTGCTTTAGGTTTGCTAAACCACCTCTCGTCCACAGTGTACCAGAAGCTGCGGGACCAGATATTTCCAGAGGAGCCATCAAAGAAGACATACGAAGAACTTCTGGCGGCCTTGGACTTTATCTACACAAGAGGTACGTCAAAATGGGTAAAAAGAGTTGAATGCCAAGCCCTAAAACAAGAGGAAGGTGAACAGATTCAAGATTTCGCGCGTAGGTTACGAAGAAATGCGGAAGAATGCGAATGGCCAATGGAATTCCTGACGACAGTACTGCTAGTACAATTCATCAGCGGTGTCAGGGACGACCATGTTAAGGACCAAGTTTTGCATAAGGCAGATACTTTCAAAACACTAGACGACGCAGTTAAAGAAGCAGATTCAGTGTTTGTGCGCAAAGAACGGTTAACGATCAACAAAATAGTTGCTGGTACACAGCAGCGGGAAGCCAAGCTGCCTTGGAAGAAGCAACCGACGGGTTCAGGCAGTAAGGACAGTACAGCTCCGGCTCGCTCTAGACAGGGCCTGACGCCAGGCCACTGCTATCGTTGTGGAAAGCCTGACCACAAGGCTGACAAGTGTCCGCATATTAAGTCTACGTGCAATTCATGCGGGAAGACCGGACATCTTAAGATCGTCTGTCAGCAAAGACAGCCCGGTGCTAGTTCAGCCAACAAATTCAAGAATAAGAAGAACGGAGCATTCGCCGTACAAGTTCAACCAGCCTTAAAAAAGACTTCAGGTATGCACTTTGTAAAGCCAGTACATACAATTCGAACAGTGAGACCCGATATCGACCCGTTACTCGTAACAGTCGAGATCGAGGGTACCAATGCTACAATGGAAGTGGACAGCGGCTGTGGAGCCACTGTGATGCCACTTTCACGTTTCGCGGCTGTTTTGCCGAAATTCATACACCATGAGCCAGACATTACGTTAAAAGTGGCGAATGGCAGTGAAGTGAAACCACACTCTTTCGTGGAAGTTCACGTGAAGTACCGCAACATTACAAAATTATTGCGGCTGTACCTGGTCAACGATCCCCAATTTCCAATGTTATTCGGTCGCGATTGGATGAAGGCGCTGAGATGGGGGCACCTCGAAGTTCATCGAGTAGAAAGCGAAGCTAGTGATATACTTTCTGCATACCCCAAGCTCACGGCGCCAGGCATTGGCACACTACCGGCAGTACACGCACTTACAGTCCAGTTCAAGGATCAGCCGAAGCCAGTGTACAAGCCCAGGAAAATACCTTACGCACTTGCCGAGAACGGTAAGAAGGAGCTACAGACAATAGAGATGAAATACCTTACAAAAGTTGGATCATCGGAAAAGAAACCCGGAAAGTTCAATACACTTCAGCGTTTCGAGAATCAGCATTCGAAAGCTACAGGAAGTACCCGTGCATCCATATTCCTCGGCCGACAAATTCGCATATCCCAGCTGAAAGAGAAGCGACAGGTACCAGCGAAGCCGGCAGAGACGGTTTCTCGATTCAGCGTGGGGGAGTCTGTGGCAGTTCGAGACTACCGAAAAAGAAACAAGTGGTGTCTATATCGTGTCGTGAAGATACTCGGAAAAAAACACATGCTAGTGCAGTCAACCGAGCTCGGCACGGTAAAGAGACATTTCGATCAAGTTCAAACGACGAACGTGGAAAAGGAAACGTGCCATACACTGCACATGCACTTCGATGGTACGGTCGACCACGGCGGCGAACTGCCAAAGCATTCAGGCGTTGCCGTAGCGAGACCATCCTTTATCGCTACGCCGAAGTCTTCTCCAGCACCGACATAATTTTAAAATGTGGAGCAGGAATTTTCTACGAAGCCAGCTACGCCAGTGGAGCCGATTACGTCAATAACCCTACAAGAGCTTATAGTTCTGCGACTAAGAACAAGGATCAATTATCGAGAGATGGCCGGACAAAGCCGTCGTCGTACGTAGCTCTAAGCATACATACATTTATTTTATATTTAATAGTTAGCGTGGGGGACTGTTGTGTCTAGGCATATTCAGGTAGACACAGCTGTCGGCTCGACGCTACACTGTTGTGTCTAGGCATGTTTAGGTAGACACACGGCTGTCGGCTCGGCGCCACGTGCTGGCGGACGTGCAGTGGAAAGAGTAAGCACGAGAAGGTACGAGAAGCGTACAGACGATTCGATAGAAACGTCTACTCGGACCGAATCGATTCTACCACATTCGAGAACAATCTAAGAGGCAATAAATACAGCTGACACAGAGAGTCAGCAAGCCACTCTACAGGTGACAGCAGGCGATCGTGTTTTCATTCCTTACGTACTCGGCTAGTCTAAGTTCAATAGACTAAGTCCTCTGGTCAGAGTGTGTACAGTTCACGTACATATTATTTCCTTAATCTGGTTGTTCGCTTTACACTACGCAAGCTAGTGAAGTGTCCTCCATTGTGCAGAATTGTCTGCCGAACACGACGGTATATCGGTTCCTTCGTGCGTTTACCGGTTCTTCCGCAAACGTAGATTTCGCGCAACTATGTAGGAGAAAAAACGACTGAATAACTACTTTTATAAATTTCACCCTCTCCGCGAAGTAAAGTGCAACGAAGTGCGCGAAGTAAAGTAACTGCTAACGCAAAGTAAAGTGCAAAACATTTCCGCTTGTTTTCAAATACATTTGCCGCGTTACAAGTGTGGTCGGTCCAATTAAAAAAAAATGAGCGTTAAGACCAAAAAACATGAATTGCCGAGTTTTATTTCTTAAGAATTATCTTCAATACAACATTGTTTCCTATTTGGGCTAACGCAGAATGCAATTCAACAGATGCAAAATCTTAAAACACGAATGTATAATTGGCTTGTCGATAAGATGACTAGGGCTCTTGCAGCCGCAGATTTGCTGAATACATGACAGGATAAAAAGCTCGATACAATTATTTTAAGTAATTGCGCTCCTTCTCCAAAAATATATATTTCCGCCACTCGTTACATAGGATTTGTTTTGCCGATTTGTACTAAACCGCAAAGCTTGTGACACAAATTCTGAAAAACCCTGACCTTATCGGCCGGTATCCTAGGCACCTGCATATCGATCTGCGTATCAGGGCCAATAACCAAAATATTGAATTAGTAAGTCAATTAATTACATTGCCCACGTGATTTATTGTTAGGGTATATTACGACGATATTGACACTTTAGTGTTAAGGATTATCTCATGCTATTGCCGATATGTACAAGAAGCTCTGTAAACTAAGAGTCTCACGAACAGCGTTTGAAATTTACGACAACAGTCTTCGAAGCTGACAGTTTCTAAACTCATGTGAAGAGGGTCCAACCGAGTGAACTGACTATCCATTCTCCTTCCGTATTTGTCGAATATTGAAAAGGAAATGATCCGTTTTATAAAAGCCTATTTATAAAAAAGCCCACTATATATTTATTGTCTTACAGTCGGTGCAGAAGCGATTTCCTCCGAACTTAACGCAGACGAGAGAAGACTGCTTTAGGATGACCCGGCTAAGATAAAGGAAAAAGCAAGGAAGGAAACAATCTGCAGATAGTACACTCGATAGGACGCCAGCCCGACGGGAACACGAGAGCGGCTCGATGTTAACGCCATTCATCGGTTTTTAAGATCTAGCCCTCGTCGGGCATGTAATGAATCGACACTCCGAGAAAGGGGGGCACTTACATCCCACCTGATGCAGGTTTTAAATGGGCATGACGCATAGGATACAATGAATTACCCCCCCCCCCCTGTCACATGTAAGTGCTTTAGTAGCGATGAACACGAGACACAGTATGTACACTCTATTTGCATGCAAACGTCTGCGAGGGATCAGAAAAGGAGGAAAGCGAAAGCTGTCGATACAGTAATATAACGTTCAATCCGGAATAGACTCAGAAGTTAGGATATTTTACCCATGGCCTAAAAGAGAATTAGTATCTTGGCGCTAAGATGGCAAAATATGTTATGTGAAACGTCTTCAAATAATAAAAGCAAATTAAAAACAAGTTGTTAAGGTAGATATATTGGTAAAACGATTACTCGTAGTAAGAATACGTCGACGCATCTCCTGAAAACATCCTAAAGAATTTCCGCAGGCTTGCCAACAAGCGGAGCGCAACCCCCTGACGGCATGCCGGCCTTTGTCTATAAAAAGTGTGGCTACGACGTATGCGTTCTACTTTCTATGATTTCCGCCGCTCCCTGGAGAGAAGAAACTGTAGCTAGCCTCTTTCGGTGTGCTATTGTATGTCCGCTACACAGGCGCGGAGAAAAAGCAATCCGAATAATAAAAGGCCAGTATCACTCACATCCGTCCCATGCAAACTATCTGAGAAGGCCATCGCCGAAGAGATCTATCTAAACACAAATTCACAAGGCCTTATTTCGAGGGGAACAATTTGCGTATCGTCCCGCTCACTCGACGCTCTTGCAACTGCTCGAGACCCAAAATGGACTGGTGTCTCCTGCTAAATTATGGAAGAGCGTTCGACTGTGTGTACTTCGATTTTAAATCTGCCTTCGAGAGTACCACACACTCAAAGCTGCTCAAACTTCTGCCGCAATACGGAGCTGGTAGTTGTATAGTTAATTGGATTAGGGCTTTTCTGTTGGATATACTTTTTCGGTCGGAGTTAGGGTTAATAATTGCCTATCATCAACGGCAGAAGTCGCATCTGGTTGTCCCCAGTGTACCATACTTGGCCATTAATGTACATATTGTATACTGACTCTATTAGACATATAATACCTCAACATGTGCAGGTAAATATATATGCTGACGATGTAAAGTGTATACAGCTGTAGATAATGTAGATATCGTTTCTTTCCAAGGAACGCTGGACAAATTTACAGAATAGTGCAAGGGACTTGATCTTAAACTGTCGGTGGATAAGTGTGCTGTTCTTCACTTGACCACAACAGTCCTGCCCATATATATACATTGGGCACTAAAGAGTTAACTGCAAGAAGATCTATAAAATACATAGGTGTGTTAACGACATTCAAGTTAAACTTTGCTTCTAACATTCTAAAAGTAGCAACGTCGGCTACGAGGAGAATTAACTGAATTCTGTGTTCTTTTGTGATCAAACAACCCTATTTGTAAGTAAAACTATACAAGCAATATGTTCTCCCGATCTTGGTATATGCCTAACCTGTGTGGAATCTGAGTTATTCTTGTGATGAAAGGATCCTGGTCGGTATTCATAAACAGTTTGTTAAACGTGTTGCATACAATATTGTTGAATTCTTAGATAGAATTGGCATAGGCACGTTTACTCGCATATGTAAACGGCCCGAACAGCAGTGATCTTTTTTGGCATGAATACTACAAACACTCGCTCGAGAATCAATATCCAGGCCAAAATAATTGCCAGGAAAGCGATCGTTAACAAATGTTTGCATGGCGCTTCGTACGTATGCTTAACCATGTACAACGGATAGCTATGCCGCCTGAAGGCCGAAGGTCTGTGGTCGTGTGTGTTCACGATGGTGCGATGGAACTATTGCACAGCTCAAGGAAGGCCTGCTCTAGTGGGTATGTTTTAGCGCAGCAGAGCACTTAATCGACGCCAAAAATAGGATTTGCCAAAGCTTAATCTAGCGCTATCATTATTCGTGCTTTTGTTTAAGCTGGCAACCTTAAAGTGCCTCCGAGACAAATGCTTATGCGAGGTGTGTCCGATATTGCTAGGGCTGTGAACAACTCTGAGCTCAGAATGAATGGTCCATTACACTGATAATATGTAAAATAATTTACTAAGTGAATGCGCGTAATAATCTAGTAAACTTAGCATTGTTAATTTATTATGTATTTACAAGGTTTGAGGTTGTAAAAACAGGCTTGTGCTGGTAAACTTGTTACATGTCAGAACCAAACGGGCAAACATGTCCGGATCTCGGTGCTGTGAGAATATGTCAAACGGCGCTTATAGGCCCATAGGGAACGGTATAGCGTCTCGAATTAAGAACAACCTCCTTAAAAATGTTGTTTATTCCAGAGGCAAACAGGAACGCTAGTTTGTCTCACTTGCTGTGGATTGACAACGAATGTCGCGCAGTTTTCTCCGCGGCGGTATTAGGTATTCCGTTACAAAACATTTTTAATATATAGAAGTATAAATAAATGGTTACTACTTTCTCCCTTGGTCACTTTGCGTATTATCAGAGTACAGCAGCTTCCATCCTTCCTTTCGTAGCCGTGGCCCTCTAACGACGTCAAATGCCGCACCGAATTGCACACCGGTTTGTATTTTGGCGCCAATGTTTCAATGTTTGGGGTTTGCTGTGTGTATGTGTGTGCTGTGTTTGTGTTTGATAGTTATACCACCCCCCCCCCCCCCGCCATTTTTGGCTCTTCCCCTTCGGCTCACTATCCATTGGGGTACTCTGCCAACTAGAAAAAATCATCGTCGTCGTCGTTCGAAATGAAATTTCGAACCACTTTTGTTTGTCAGCTTGACTCTCTCCCTCCCTCACTAACTGGCTGGCTGGCTGACTGTCTGTGGGTCCTCGTAGAATCGCGCCCTCTCTACTCCCGTCTGCGCGTAATGCGCGCGTGTGCGTCCGAAGAGAAGGTCCGCTGCTGCTCGCGCTAACGAAGAATGATCCCTCCTCTGTATCATCATCATCATCAATCATCATTAAACCACCTGACCGTACGTAGGCCGTAGGTGAGTATGACGACGGTGATGTGGTGACGAGTGACTCACTTTATCTCGCGCTGTGATTGATGCCATGCTGTTGTGTTAGGGTCGGTGGTGGTGATGAAGATGCTATGCGCTACTGCTGTTACGTCACTGCGTGGTTGTCATTTACCGCTGTGGCGCAGTTAACGAGGATGTCGGCGTTGTCGTTGTCGTCGTTGGTTTCGTAGTAGGTGGCTGTCAGCTGGGAAAAAACTCCTAATCCTTATAGCCTGGATCGTCCGCAACAAGGAGCAGCCCCAAGAGAGGAGGCAGAGACAACCGCAGAGACCGGTGCGCATTCCTTTTGCAGGCACGGTGGTGTGCCATTCGTAGCGGCCAAGGTTTGAGTTGGGGAGGAAACTCACCGGGCTGGCTGGTTGGGTAGTTGTGTCATTGAACTGAAAACTGACTTTGCGCCTGGCTTACCTAATATATGTTGACGTCATTAGCGGGCAATGACAATGGAGAACGAGTTAGCAGCAGACCTACCAAATCGACGGGTAAATTCACAACCGACCGGTCAACGCAGTGGCCATATCGCCAGTTGCTGGTCTTAGCGGCTATTAACCGCCGTTTTATTTCTGTGTGTATGTCAGTGACATCCCGGCCTCGTTCAAACTGTGTCAAAAGTAGGGTTCAGCAGCTCGATCAACTATTTCAACATTCTCATCTGCGCAGCAGAACACAACCTGGAACGTTTTCGCATACAGCAAGAATAGGACTGACATACAGCGACAACTGTCGTCGATTAGAGCCTTCTGCTGTTCATCTTGTCGAGCCGCCGCCACGAATTGTGGCGTGTAAGTTTCATCATTGTAATTTTATAGCTTTTTAACATTTTAGCTGAAACAACATGTTCACGAATGACAACAGCAGCATCGGTGGAAACAGCTAGAACAACCGGCAGAAGCAATAGCCGTAAATGAGATTCATCCTACCAACCTAGCACCAGTCATAATTGGCTTGCAGTATACATATACATCACAAGGCGCAGACAAAGGCTCACACAACGCACTCTTCAGGCGTCTTACTTAGTCCACGAATAGGTCATATACAGCTATTATCTACCTAAATAGCAAATCATGAACATTTAGCTAGATTAGATTGGATCTATTCGGCGTATGGTCGTGCCGGCGTCCCTTCTATGCTGTGTCTTTGCACCCTTCCCTCTCTTGACAGCTTCTTCTGTTTCACTTCTCCACCGCCCCCTTTCCCCCTCTCCCCATCATCTCCTCCTCGCCGTTGACGTTTCTACCTTTCATGTGCGCGGTTGGCGTTTCTCGCTGCGACGAGACGAGTAGAGCTTCTGCGCTGTTCGCTGCTGTCCGACGAATATCTCCACTGGACAGCCTGATCACCCTCATCATCATCGGCAGCAGCATCATCATCATCATCATCATCATCAATATCCTCGCGGCGCCTCCAGTGCAGCGACTCCCTGCTTCTCCCCTTTGCCTCTCTCTCTCTCGCTGTTGCCGGCGCTTAGCGAGTAGCAGAAAGAGATTGGCCGCCGGTCGTTTGCTGCTGGTCTGGTCTTATTCATGCTTATTGCTGTTACGACTACGATTCTACTACTACAGATACTAGGAAGGAGCACGATCCTCAATGCCGCTAAGAACCACTACTGCAGCAGCTGGCAGTCGTCAGTCCGACTGTTATGATCTGCTGAGTTGTTGTCTGCTTGTGCTGATGGTGGTGGTGCTGGTGTTCCTGCCAGCCCTGTCTCTCTGCCTGCAGTGGGTAGCCTCTAGTGGTCGTTGGCTCACTCACGAATTACCACTACCTCTCCTGTGGCGGTGCTGCTGCTGCTGCTGCCGCCGCCGCTATTGCAGTAGTAGTAGTGTAGTTGTAGTGGTAGCTGTTGTAGTGGTAGCTGTAGTTAAGGTGTCGTCGCGTGGGGAGGGGTTGTTGTGCTGCTGCTGTTGGTTCGATGTAACAGTGGTCTCACGTCGTCGCCGCCGCCACAGCCGTAATAGTGGCCGACGCAGCAGTAGTAGAGGTAAGAAGCGTAGCAGCCGCTGCCGAAAACTGCCACAGCAACAACAACAACAACAACAACAACAACCACAACAATCACAGCCGCAACAATCATAATAACAGCAGAAAAGCAGTAAGAGTAGCAACTGTAGTGCAATAACAGTAAGTGCCGCCAGTAGAACCAGCTAGCTAGAGGGACAGCCAGGAAGGATCAATACAAACAAGATCAACGGACGCAGAGCGGTGGCATCTGCAGTGGCAGCAACAACAACAACAACTTCAACAACAACGACAGCGATAACAACAACATCAAAACAACAACCACCATTATTGCCGCTATCGTCATCGTCACCGCCGTAATCAGCAGCAACACAGCAACAACACAACCTTGATTAAAGCTCAAGACAATCGACACGCGAAACAAGTGTGCTTGTGTGTGAATAAACAGCATGCTTTCTGTCAACAAACAAGGGCGGCGGTGCAGGCGGCTACAACAACAACAGCGGGGCCCGACCGGGTGTCGACCCGTAACCGTCAGTTCCTGTGCTCCAGCTCCTGCTGCCGCTTCGTCCTCAGTTCGTCACAAGCGTGAGGAACTGCCGTCGCTTCGTCCTCAGGTCCTCACAAGCGTGAGGAAGCGTTGCGATCTGGATTACCGCTCACCCGCGCCCCTCGGTTAGAATCCCGATCCCCATCCCATACCCCTCGGCTGGAATCTCGATCTGAGTCGCCGCTTTTCAGCCGCCGAGAACTATCGTGTGTGTGTGTGCTTTATACGACGGTGTGTATGCGGCCGGGTCCGCTTAGTGTTGTTGGTCGATTATGTTGCATTATTGTGGTTACATTTGTGGCTTGCTAAAACAACGACCGTCTGTGTGAGATTTTCGAGATCTCTAAGCGCAGCTCTTCATTGGCTGGAGTGTTCCTTTCTCCATCTCTCCCATCACTCCCCCCCGTCCCCCCCCGCCTCCACCTTACCTCGCACGTCGACACGATGTTTGTTTCATTGTTGTTGTTGTCGTTGTCATTTGTCGTTGCAGTTCTCGTCGAGCAGTGCCACCTTTGCACCTGCACCACCAGCACGCCCTGATCATCTGATGCGACTCAGTCTTAGACTCAGTGGTCTTAGCTGACTGCCAGCGTTCATAATCATCATCATCATCGTGCGTCGCTCCCCTCACCGAGGTTGTCATCACTTCACCACGACTTCATTTTACCTCACTTCATTCACTTCAATTGTTTCTGACCAAACAGCTACTGACGCAACGGCTGGAAGGAGCCGTGGCAGTGTCAGCGGTAGCAAACATACCAACAACAGCAACAACACCCATACCTACAACGATAAGGTTAAGGGCACCTATAAAAACATATGCAGCAGCAACATCAATAAACAGCGACAACAACAACGACAACATTGCCTTCATCATCATCATCATCATCGTCATCACCAACAACACCACCGCTAGTGATATTGATATGATATATATTGATTAATGCTAAATGTGAAAGTCGGCATGTGTGAGCCGTAATCTGCGCCCTAATCTTACTGCTGTCGCTTGTCAACGTGAAGTTATCGCGTTATGCCTATACTGTTCCTCATACGCTCTCTCGTGTCAACCGTCTGCTCTCGTCGGCGCCAGGAAGGCTCTCCGGGGAGAAGGGGAGGAGGAAAAGGATAAGGAAGAATAAGAATAAAAAAAAAAGAAGAAGAACAAAGCGCGTCTCTCTGTCGTACTTGGCGTCATCGGTACGCAAGCGTCGCCGAGAAACCACCGCCATGGCCACCTTTTTCTGGTTTTGCCTCACGTTTGTTTGTTGCCTCAGCTAGAGGATTCGTTCGCTGCGAGTGTGCTCTCCGGGTGTGCCGAGAGGGCCATGCGTCCAGCCAGTGAGTTTGCCCAGCTGTTTTGTGAACT
>QVRM01005028.1:0-187464 GCA_003439945.1 Dermanyssus gallinae
GTGCGCTGAGATAACACTTTTATTATCGGCTGAGAGGATAACATAGACTCTATTACTCCATTGGATACCAACGCTACACGAACAATTCTTAACACTGTGTACAATATTGCCTATATTATTATTATTCCTCGAGTGTCGGTGACCAGTCAACATCATCTTGGCGTTGCTCTGTGTAGTTCCAATGACATCCTCTGTTGGAGGATGTTGGAGGAACGCGGTCGATCTTGGCTCCGCTGTGACCTTAAAGAGCTTTTTCCAAGCTTTTTTGTCAGTTTGAGTGCATCCTTGCCCCAAACGCCAGATGACTCGAGGCCAACTTCATAACACGCGTGGTCCCCTAGAAGATGCGCGTATACGTCGTCGTGCATCTTCCGTTTCAATGATGTGGCCGACACCCGCGTTGGCTAGTGCACGATAGCCGAGGGCGTACTGTCGAGACAGTGACGTCCCACGCCGCGGCCGATTACGGTTTTAATCCCGGCTGGTAAGGCCATCCGGTCGACGTCTGTCGTCCCTCTCCTGGCAGTCCACCAGCTTCATTGTGACGCGATAACCCGGCTTGTCTGAAAGCGCGTCCGAGGATGGCATTGATGGCATGCATGGCAGCCCTGCGTAAGCCCCGCCAGCTTAGTGCAGCTAAGCCGGTGCAGGCCATGCTCATCCACCGTTTCCACCGCATGGACGTTCATTCCTCTCTCTCAAATATGGCAATGCCAAGTCTGAGGCCACTGACAGCACGATACTGGTCGTCGGCCAGCTTACTGCCGACGAATTCAGACGGAACACACTCCGGCGACGTCAGATAAGACCGCTTTCAGTTTTATATACCGTCTACATCTCTCGCAGGCGACAAAAGAGTTAAATGATTAGCCTGAGTGACGATTTGGTGCCACTCTCTTCTGCCTATTGACCTGTTTCTCAGAAGGACGACCAGACTGACGCGCGTCCCAGATCCGAACGGCCTTATTGTGGCTAATGCGTCCGCAGGCAGTAGTGGTTACTGCAGAGGCGCAGCTATGTGACGATACAAGGAGGCGGGCAAGGCCCTCCGTGGCCGAGCGAATGCCCATTCCACCCAGCCGAACCGGTAGGCTTGCCCGAACGTTAAATCAAGTATGTTTTTCAGGCTCACCTGGTCGTCGAGATTAAAAGTTTCTGACGGCAGAACGAAGGTAGGTGAACTCCGTAGCGTAACGACCTTTTGCACTTCCATTGCGTGTCGGAGCAGAATGTAGGCTTGGTGTCTCCCGAGATGACCCAGCCGCTGGTAAAGCCGCTTCTCGCCCAGTACCGGGCCATCATGACGGGGAACACCGCCGTAGCCAGCAGGTCTAGTTCGCACAAGGATGCCCAGGAGCTTGCTGTCGGATTCTGCGATCACCTGCTGTCTCTCTTTCGGCTTCGAACCTTGTAGGAATAGCTCGCATATAGCGCGGTTAAGCAGCTTGCTCTATTGCTCGAACGCTCTAAGATCCTTGATGTCTGAGTACACACCGAAAGATCGTTGTCAAAAGGGTCCAATTGCAGAGGTAGAACAAAGAACCCTGCGTGACGTACTGAATGCAGAACAGACTAAACACAAGAGGCGGCCGCTACGTTTTCCCTGCTGCAACTGGCGGACGACGGGATTTCGGTCTTACCAAACATTAGGGGAGTCGGTCTGCTATCGCCTGGTGCGTCATTGGGTAAAAGCTTGGAAATATCTGTCAAGAATGCCCACGTTTATTTAGTTAAAAGCATTCTTAAATTACATTTTAAAAAGCAACATTTCTCGTTGTTTCTGAGAAAGATGTGAGCTGTGTGAACAATTATTTCCGCCCCATTATTAGTGGCGTACGCCATCTGCCGCGGCTGCAGGTAGTTCTTCACATTTTTTTGGGGAAGCAGGGTCTTTGCGGCAAATCTTCGCTAAGTGCAGCCAACGGCTATGGGTCGGTATCCGGTGTTTTTTTTTATTAGGGAGATGAACCACCCATATAATAATAACTTCTCGATTCAGAAGATCGCCTACTCTTCTATTCAGAAGACCTAGAAAATCGCTTAGAAGAAAGCCGCCGTAGAGCAGTTGCCCTGTGCGGCCAGGAGCCCGCCAAAGCTGGACGCCAGAGAGATTGGTCGGCGGCCTTACATGAGCAAAGGGTCGAAAATCTCATCGCGGAAAGCGCCACAGACGCTGATAGGGCCAAGCTGCGCGCCGTCTTCTCCAAAGGGGCGGGCGCATGGCTCCACGCCATACCCTGCGCTCGGATCGGGACTCTCCTAGATGACGAGTCGGTAAGAATCGCGGTGGGACTTCGTTTGGGGACGGACCTTGTGCACGCTCATACCTGCGTCTGCAGTGACGCCGTCCAGCGGATGGACGCCACGGGCTATCCTGTATCGTCAGCGCAGGTAGGCGAGCCCGACACCAAGCCCTGAACGAAACCTTCAGCAGAGCCCTACGCTCCAGTGGCCTACCGCGCGTCCTGGAACCCGTCGGACTGGATAGGGAAGGCGGGAAGAGACCCGACGGTCTGACTTTAACCCCGTTCGAGAGCGGTTGCATGCTGGTTTGGGACGCGAGAGTTACTGACTCATAAGCCCCTTCAATGGTTAGTGCTGGCGCGGCCCGGCGGCCGGATATGCTTCACCTCTCGCCGAAGCAGGCAAGGTGAGAAAATACCAGAACATCGGGTACCCGTACGGGTTCTACCCACTTGCCTTCGAGACACTTGGCGGGCCGGGTCCGTCCACTCGCGGTTTGCTACAGAAGGTCGGGAAGCGACTAGGTCTAGTCAGCGGTGATAGGCGAGCGGGCGAATTTCTCAGACAGCGTCTGTAGCTGGATGTGCAACGCGGCTTCGGTCCGGGGAACCCTCCAGAGATGGTTGGTTCCTACATTGGACCCTTCTTAAATGTGCACACGTTCGCAGGGACCCAATTGTCATGTTCCCACCGTCGGTGATTAATTACAATGAATAAATGTCATAATAAAAAAAAAAAATAATAATAATAAAGCCCCGGCAGACTTACAAGGCACGCTGAACTCAACGCCATAGTGAGAAGAGCTCTTAGAAGAGCAGGGATACCATCTACGCCCGAACCAGTAGGTCTTAATGGCAGCAGTGAGTTGCGACCTGACGGGGTCACCATCCCGCTGTGGTCGCACGGAAAATGCCTTGTATGGGATGTAACGGTTTCATGCACAGCGGCGTTATCATATTTACGTCACAGCGCAGTCGAAACGGGATGGGTAGCAGAACGTGCGGATTCTGAAAAACGGAATGAAGTATCTAGAACTATCTAGAAGCTACCACTTTGCACCCATTGCATTAGAGACATTCGGCCCCATCAGCACAGGTACAGCAAAACTCCTGCAAGACATCGGAAAACGAATCGAAGACGTTACGGGCGATCGACGCGAGGCCATGTTTTTGAGACCGATGATGTCTTTGGCCGTGTGTAGAGGGAACGTGGCTTCCATTGTAGGCGCCATGAACTGACAGAAAGCGAACAGAGCAGGACAAACATGATTTAAACGTTCATACCTCACAATTGTATTAACTAAATAATGATAAATAATAAATAAAACTCCTATAATAATAATAATAATATTGCTGGCACTGCCCACAGTGAAAAGAAGACTGGTCGAGCAACTAACGGCTACGTTGGATAGAGCTAACTGCCCCCGGGATGATCTGCTAAGGTCCTCAGGCCAGGCTCTGTCTACCAGCCTGCCAGCCGGGGTGCCTGCCGGGGACACGAAGACGGCGAGGGCGGTCTCATTCAAACGAACGAACAAACGAACCGAAGAAAGGCTGTTCTGAGCCACTCGCAGGGTGCTAGATGTAGGCCGCCAACAAGCCAACGTAGTCGTTCTTAGTTGTACTGTACGGCGTGCGTCGTTGGGTGCAACGATGATGATGATGATGATCTCGTGATCTCGACGCGCGGACATACGGATCGACAGACAGACAGACTAGCGGGCATTTCCAGCGGGCAGACCTCGCCCTCGCCGACTAGCGGCAAGAAGGGAGCGGCTGCGGGCGGCGGGCTGCGGCGGTTTCCGCTGCCGAAACGAACTTGCCTTGTTATCAAAAGTTTGTAGCGGCGCTAGATGCAACGACATCAGTATCAGCATCATCAGCAGCAGCAGCAGCAGCAGCTTGGGCGCCCAAAACGAATGTCTTTCCGACGACACAGACTGGCTGAACGGTTGGTCGGCTCCCTTTATACCGCCCGCCTGCCAGCGGGTCCCATCGTACCGTTCCGTCCCGTCGTAACGAGACAGAGCTAGAGACACGCATTCAAGTCTCGGAATTGTTCGTCGTCGTTGTCAGATGAGGCGCGCTCGTCCGCGCGTGTGTCGTAATGCGTCGCCAACTCTTGACAGCAGCAGAAAATTTGCCGAGGCTGAGGAACCGAGAAGAAGGCCAAACGACTGTTGTAGCTCTCTCTCTCCCTGGCCGGCTGGTATTTTTTTGGTGTCGTCGCATCATCAAATGCGCATGGCTAATGATGATAATGGCGATCGTTCTAATGTTAGAATTGTCACCGTTTCGGTGTTGACATTTCTGCTGCGGCTGCCGCTGCTGTTACCAGACGACAACGACGACGACGACGGCGACGACGACACCACAGTAGCAGCGTCAGCAATAATCACAAATCATTCAGCGTAGGTTGTTTTCTTCTTGCTCTTCCTTTTCTGTTCTGTCTTTGATCCGCACCTTCGCACCTACCTATATGGCGTTATCCTCCAAGACTGCTAAGGTGCGGCGGCGCTCCTTCGATGATGCAAATCATCCCTATGCGCACCATGCCGTGGTATGGCAGATTTGGACGGACGGTCCGTTTTCCACCTGCCCCCCTCGGGATGCAGCAAAGTCCGGCTAGGACTACGATACACGCCAAGCTCCTGCAATTAGAATGCAGAATGCGTTTCATAGAGCGGAAATACTCGTCAAGCCTGGTGCATTCGTCTGCGCCTCGCAACCGGAGGAGACGCATAGGTGCGCGGGTTCGAACCCCACCGTTGCACATTTGTATTTATGGCGGTCCGTCTATGAAGCAATGCGAAAAGCAGTCCCGTGGACGTTATATAGCTTGGCTAAGGGTCAGCCCGAAAAAGTTTAGTTTAGAGCGGGAATACTATCGCTTTACCTGAACTGCTGACTGAGGCCCGGCTGTCGGGTGGTGCTAACTTTCGACCTAACATAGGTAACTATTCGTGTCGTTGGCGTTGTGGCAGTGCAACAACAGTCTAGTCTGGGACGTGGCTGTCTTCCCACACTACAGCGTTATTTGGACACCACCACAGTTTAGACGACTGTACGCTAACCGTAGTCCGTACGGATGGCGTGACAGAGAACGCGTCGAAAAGTGGCTGAGGCAGCATTGCGTTGCTAAGAAAGACCATCATGTAGCTGGCGCCATTTCAGAACGACACTGAAAAAGTATTTGCAAACGCATTTACAGTAGTTTCGTGCAATGTCGGTGAACGTTGTGTACGTGATGATGTTGTACGCGATACGCAATAAACAGTTTTATCAATATAGTGCTTTGAGTCTGTAGAAAGTAGTGGCCAGCTGCCTTGCTGCTTAACTGTGCAACGGCAACAGCAGCCAGGAGCTAGGACAGTCAGCCGTCGCTGGTGCCGCCTTCGAGGTTGTCATACTGTTTTCTTTAATTATGTTCGACTAGGTTCTGTTCTATTCTCGAATTCCTATCCTATCATATCATATACTGTGGCAGCTGCAACATGTTTTGAGCGTGTAGAAAGTATAGTATTTTGACGAAAGTATATTATATATATATATATATATATATATATATTATATATATAGCAAGCGCGTAGAAAGTATAGTATATCAACTGTTTTAGCTAAAATGCAACGGCACAAAAGCCAGGACAGTCTGTGAAGGTCATCATCACCCTCATTGTCGCCGTCCCCGCCCGGATATAACACAGATGCACTGTGTGTGAATAGTTGGGATAGCAACAGTAGCCAACGGCCGGCCGGCGAACTGTTGGCCTTTTGAAAATTTAAAAACGCGTTTAAAAATGTTGCCAATGTTCTGCTGCCAGCCTCGGCCGTCTCTGTTGTTGTTGTCGTTGTTGTTGTCGCTGTTGTTGTTGTTGTTGTAGTTGTTTTTGTTGTTGTTGTCGCTGCTGCTGCTAAACTCGTAGAGGGGCATCCGCCTCGCCGGGGCGCTGCGAAGGGACGCGTCCAGGACCCGATGCGAAGGGCAGAGAGGGTAGTGCAGCTCAACAGCCGTAGCGCTGTGCTGGCACAGCCAGCCAAACTGCCACCTGCGCTAGTGTAATGCTCGTTCTTGCTTTCGGAATGCCGTTCTATTGTTTGTTGACGCGGCTCGCTACCGTGGTGGTGGTTGTTGTTGCTTTCGTCGTTTTTATTGTTGTTGTTGTTGCTGCTGCCGCCATTGTTGTTTTCACTTGGCAAGCAAACTCCAGCCCATGCCGTGAGCTTTCCGTGTTAATCCTAAATCGCGGAAGTATTTGTCAGCACAGCAGCATGAACAGCGCTAGTTTAATTAGAATAAATATTCATACGCATATGACAATAATGGATACGATTATCGTGGACTGCGAGAGGGAAGCTTTACAGGGAAGTCGTCACGACAGCCACAGCTGCTGCTGCAGCAACAACAACAGCAACAAAAATGAAACAACAGCAACCACCACTACAGTACTGCTGCGAGGAGGATCGCAGCAGTACCAGCAATAACAACAATGAAACAGCAACAACAAAGTCAACAACAATGAAACAAAACAAAAACAACAACAAAGTCAACAACAATGAAACAAAACAACAACAACAACAACAACAACAACAACAACAAATACAACTACAACAACAACAACTACAACAACAACAACAACAACAACAACAACAACAACAACAACAACAACAACAACAACAACAAAACGCAATATTCGTCGGAGACCGACGGGTTAAGGCGGAAAGGGGGGAACACGCACGTTGAATGTCAGGCGTTAGACGAGGCACAGATTGGAAACGTCACCACTGACTGACTGGCTGAAACGGACTCGTTCGTTTACTTGGTCGGTGAGTCGGCCCCAACCCCCCGACTGCTTGCCCCGCGTACCCCATGTCGCTCGCCTGCTGGTGGGGTTGGCAGCCTGCTACTATGTCTTTCTGTATGTCCGTTTGTTCGGGCGGTTGCGTGAGTGCGTCGCTGCGTGTGTGTCACCCGTCCGCATGCGCCATCCGCCCGTCCTGCCAACGGGCGTTTTAAATTAAATCTTCTTTTAATTACCATCAGTGCTACGTCCACCAGCGAGCAGCTGGCAGGTGGCGACGGACGCCGTTTCGTAGACGCCCATGCGCTCCGGCCCATATCGCCACGCACCCCTTTGTTCCCGCCCCATTGGTCCAACAGGATGACTGAACGTTGCTGCTGCTGCTGTTGCCCGCGCTGACGTTGCCTGGTTGCCTGGGAATGCCATGCGACCGAGCAACCACCGAGAAAGAGCGGTGGTGAGTCAGACCGAATGGGAAGGTGGGGGGGGGAAGTAAGTGGGGCGGCAAATGAGGGGTACGGAAAAATGGGGCGGACAGATGAGAAACACAGAGAGAGAGAGAGAGCAATCTTATCGGTAGTAAGGGGTGATCGTAGGACCAAGGGTGGTGGTAGTAATAGCAGGGGGGTGGTAGTAGAGGTAAGGGAGTCGTGGTAGTACCAAGAGGTGTCGGTGGTTTCAGCACGTGGTAGTGGTGGTATTAGCAGGGGGCGGTGGTGGTACTAGCAGAGGGCGGTGGTGGTACTAGCAGAGGGCGGTGGTGGTACTAGCAGAGGGCGGTCGTGGTACTAGGAGGGGGTGGTGCTGGTACTAACAGAGGATGGTGGTAGTACTAGCAGAGTGAGGTGGTGGCACAAGCAGAGTGTGGTGGTGGCACTAAAAGGGTGTGGAGGTGGTGGTACTAGAAGGGGTTGCTAACAGCAGGGTGTTGGTACAAGGGCAGTAGTAGCAGCAGGGGGCTAAGGTTGAAGCAGGGGGTTGGTAGTAGAAGTAGGGAATTGGTAGTAGAAATTAGGGATTAGTAGAAGAAGTAGGGGGTAGTGTTGTAGCAGGTGTGGCGGTGGTAGACGTAGGGGCCTGTGGGTAACAGCAGAGGTGGTGGCGGTAGTAGCAGGGGTGGTGGTGGCGGTAGTAGCAGGGGTGGTGGTGGCGGTAGTAGCAGGGGTGGTGGTGGCGGTAGTAGCAGGGGTGGTGGTGGCGGTAGTAGCAGGGGTAGGGAATAGTAGCGCGAGGGGGCCAGCGGCAAGCTCTATTTCGCCGTTTGGTGGGAGCCATTGCAGGCCAATTCAGAAGCGAGAGTAACATAAGTAGTCGTAGCAGTAGCAGCAGCAGCTCGCCTGCACACCTGCCGCCTGTCGTGCCATCACTACCAGCACCTTCTCCGCCTCGTCCCCAGGTTCGCGTTCCCAGGAACATTTCTCGCCTATTCCTCTCCCAATAGAGTTAGAGAGAACGTAAAACGGGGAAGGGGAGCGAGCAGAGTACGGTAGAGCGACGACGATCTTCTTCTGCACAGCATCGGGCGCATGTCCGTCTGTCGACGTGCAAGCGTTTGCGTGCTTGCAATCTAACTTAGTTAGAAGGCCTACCCGTTCACTCGGCAGTCGTTTCTCATCGTGCAGCTGTTGTTTTTTCGTCGCTGGTCTAATTGATGGTGTGCGGCGGAGAAGGCGTCGGCGACCGCTTTGTTGTTGTCGCTTTTGTTATTGTTGTTGTCGCTTTTGTTATTGTTAATGCGATTGCTGTTGGTGTCCTCGTCGTTGTTGTTGTTGTCGGTGTTTTTGTTGATGTCGCTTTTGCTGCGGCAACGCTGTGATTGTTGTTGTTGTCGTCGTCGGTTGTTGCTGCCTTTGCGGTCGATATTGATACAGTTGTTATTGTTGCTACTGCTGCCAAATATCATTATAATTATTATTGGTGATCGTAATTGTTGTCGCGACAGAGGCGACGGTACCGGTGGCACGTAATCGTCAACGACGCAGCGAAGGCATCGCAATACGCCGCGATAGGGCGACGAACATGAGAGACATAGAAAGAGATAGATAGGTAGATAGAGAGCAAGCTGGAGAGAAGAATTATTCTTGTCGGCCGCATTTGAAATCGGGAATCGCTTGTTTTATTTGTACTACCGGCGTTGATTAGCGACGGGCTGCGGCGGCGCCCCATTTCCCCGCTGCAAGTCCCCCAGTCAACTGGAGCGACTGTTGCTGCTGCTGCTCAGATTGTCGTCCTTTGCCCGATCTGCGCTTAATTCTTTGTCTGTTTTAGAGTTGGTCGAACTTTTGCTCTCTGTCGCTCTGTTCCCATTGTCTTTCTCTGAGCCTCTAACTGTTGATCTCTCCTTTCCCACTCACTTTTGTGTCACTTTCGCCTAGCGCTCTTGCGCTCTTGGTCTACGAGAATCGTAATTGTTTCTCATCGGATGGATGGCAAGCCGAATTCAAACAAGACTAGCAACAGCACAAGCGGTAGCAACAACAGAGGTAACCGCTGGGGTTTGCCAATCATCTAAACGAAAGTGATCCTTGTAAAACAAACAACAAGAACAGCATTGCAACAAGAATAACAAATTAAGTGAGGAAAAAGGAACACGGAGGTACATGGCGATGGGTAGAGCATTTATGATGATGATGATAATTCTAAAAATTCCGAACAACGGAAAGTGGATGAATCCATTTCCCTCAGTTTACGGGACTACTCTTGCGTTACTTAATGTTAATCAAATCGACTACGCGTTGTTCTAATTACAGATACGTACATGGAGAGTGATTGATTAGTTAAGGAATAGTCGCTAGGCGGGTCAGACGATAGACGAGAGCGAACGGAAAGGAAGGATAATATTTGTATGGCTTAGTAGACGTCAGCAAAGCCGCATATAGCAAGATCACGTATATTGAAATTATTAATAGATAGATAAATAGACAGACATGTCTGTGAACCCGTTTAGCATCTTACGTAACAAAAACTCTCTTAGTGGTATGACCGCGGTCATGAACTTTCTACTCATTACGTACTAACATCTAGTACGCTCTGTTAATAAGGGCAATCAGACTGGTGACCAATTCCGCTGCCGGTTTAGGTTGCTTATCGGTTGGCGCCAGTTACTATGCCACGAGTTACCAGGCGACGCTACGATGCTTACACCTCTTGTTCTGATAGACCGCTCGCTATAGTAAATTTATAGTCTGTCGTGTCTCACAGCAAATTGCCAACTGTCTTTGTATATGCACCCACATATTGAAAAATCAATATTGATTAGTACATTCGTAGCTGTTTTTACAGCTATTTTCATAAGTCATTAGTCTATTACATTATCATATGCATTTACCAGAAAAAGGGAAGCCGCTACCTGTATATAATGCTACCGCTGCTGCTTGGGTGCCTTGTTAAATAATGGCGGTAAGGGTTAAGTCCGTTTAAATGCTACATACGCATCGTGCATACATACCGAACAGCAGATCATCCGACACGTATAAACATACGTCAGTAGAGCCGTTTCCACGTAAGTATTAAACACGCTCCGAAAAGGGGTAATATTTATTTCCAGATAGATTGTTACGTCGAGCCCGATATCGTGGTGCATTTGTCTGCGCCTTGCGACCAGAGGAGACACATAGGGGCGCGGGTTCGAGTCCCACCGTTGCACATTTGTGTTTATAGGAGTCCGTCTATAAAACAATGCGAAAAGCAGTCCCATGGACGTTAAATCTTGGCTGAGAGTCAGTCCAGAAAGTTTTTGTTAATTTTTTTCAGATATATTGTTACAGTTGCGCGCTTGGCAGCGCTTGGTACTGCGCCATGCAAAATGGCTGTTTATAAAGAATTTCTTTGCGGTAATTTTTGCGCATAAATTTGCGCCACTACGTGTTGGTATCACGACCTTATTGAAGCCATATTCTCGTTAAAACGATATTCTCAAAGTGTTTTTCACTAAGTTAGGTTGACATGTGACAAAAATAAATATGTGACATAAAAAACAAATATATGTGTAACCTATACATAATGCCAAAAAAAATTCTTATAATAAATGACATTGTGTAGAACTGATTTACATCAGTACCGACCCTTGACACACGCGGGTCTGCTCACTTTTCTCTTCTCCTCAAGCCTTTCAGGAGATTCTTGGTTCTGATTTCTGGTACTTTAGGCGTGCCGAGCGTATGCCCGAAGAAAATGTGAAGTACTGTAGGACTTCATGCTTAACAGGCTTACCTTGTTCGATTTTATTAGCCGCGCACCCTGGCGCATCTAACACAGTGTCCAACTTGTGAGGGAGCTAAAGCTCTGCCATCCCAGGAATCTACTGCAATACGGGATCCCTCGATAGACCTGTTTCAGGAAACGGGGGTGCGATGAGACTCTGTGAAGGGTCTGGTGGCAAAAACCTCCTCCGGCGGCTTTTCTCGAGTATGCAGTATCTAAAGCTGTACCATTTTCTAAGGTCAAGAAATATTTAGTTTTATCAAAAACGCAGGATAAACAGGTTGAATTGCGTTTTATTGCTAGTTCCGCTTCTTTAGGGCAATTCTTTTGCCGACAAATAGTCCCTTGGTCCCGGGTTTGAATAAATGGCTCCATTAATAGCTGAAATAATCCTTTGCAGTTCTGTTAATGCTTGGACAGCTTCCTTAGCTTCCCGGATTCTGCGACCTAGTTACCGGCAAAGCTAGACCGGTAACTAGTTAATTGGTGGAGGTGGGCGACGACATGAAACAAAAATCCGGCAGTTTCGAGATGCGCTGTAGGCCTAGTTTGGCTAAACAGGGGAAACTGGAGGGTATCACTCGAGGGGAAACCGGACGTGTTGTGGCAGCGAGTTGGGTGGCAGAAAGGGGTTGGGTCGACAGATTCTTGCTCCATGCTTTAGACCCGTTTCTGAGCGAATTGTAATATTGCTCACCTCGTAACGTGGGTATCGGCGTGGTTACCTGAATTGGCCAAAGAACCTTGCAATCTGGTCTTCAATTTCCGTTAGCAGGGGGTCTCTGTGGATAGTGCTAACGAAACCTAAGAAGCTAAGCTTCACCATTATTGCCTTGGGATGCTGCTGGATGAAAGCTCGGAGTATAAGAAAGCCGCTTTGGCTCTTCTAGAGTCTTCGCTTCTCCTAGCCCAGTTATGGGTTGGGACCAAGTACTATCTCTGGCAGGTAATTTTTGCATAAACGCAATTTTGCCAGTGTGGTTCATTGAGGTGTGCTGAGACAGTCGAACGAATCTGTTCGTTTTTGTTAATGTGATGCGGACACTCGTAGGCACACATCGTGGCATTGCAAAACGCCACGATGGAACCACTTTAATGTTATTTCTTTTTAAATGAATGAATGAATGAAACACATCGTTTTATTTATGAGCACTTGCAAATTTACTCAAAAGCATTTTCAGGAGAACGAACAAAGGGTTAACTTTGATGTTTTCCACAAACAGTGTTGTGCATATATATATATATATATATATATATATATATATATATATACATATCATTGCTTAGAAACGTAAACTTCTTCTTAAAAAGATAATGTAAAAATAAATAAAGAAAAGTAGGGATTACGATGACTGCTACTCCATTCGATTCCAGCCCGTAAATCTGTCGCTATGGGGTGGACGCATGCGCATGTGCCAATATGCTGCTGTGCTCACACGGTCGTACCTTTCTCGTTAATTAGTGTGTTCGTTTGTCATTATCCGACTTTGGTGTTGTTGTGGTATATATCGTTGGTATTCTTGTTTCGGCTGGCCTCGCAAATTCCTCGCAGCGAGTGCCTCATTCCGTTCGCAGCGCACGACCGAAGACGTGCGTCTAACAGGATCACCGTGCATCACCGGCCGGTGCGTCGTTATTCGTCTCGCTCGCTCGCTCGGCGGCTGAGTCAGAGTACGAGCGTTGAGACATGCCGGCAGCATGATTCACGGTTGTCGGGCCGCCGCGTGTCTCACCTCACGTCGACGGGCCAAGCTCACAGCTTACAGGATCGACAGAGCACTCCTTATATTGGAATCAATCCATCTCAGCTGCTCGGGCCTGTGCGCGGGGTCTTCGGCATCTCTCTCTCTCTCTCGAATAGGGACAGTAGCAAGGCAATACTGTTGCAGCTGCTAAGCTATAGCAGGCTGCAGCATCTCGTTCGTGGTTACTAGGCCACCGGCCACAAAACACGGGCCGGCGTTCGGGGACCGGGCCCTGTTGGTTCGAAGTGCTGCGGAAGGGGAGGGGCAGCCTTGTGGTATTCTCGCCTCTCGCTTCGAACCGTGGTGCTGCTGGCAAGGAAGGGGCCGGTCATGGGTGGGGGGAGGCGGTGCAAGTACCGCACTGGCCATTGGAGGAGCGGGGTCTGGGGGACACAGGCCAGGCTCACACTTGTAGGCCGAACGCACGTGATCTGCGATGCGAGGAGAACAACAAACGGGCAATTAACTAGAATCCCTAATTGTCTTGTACCGTTGACGGACGCCGCCGCCGTCGACGACGACAACAGCAATAACATGTTTCGTGGCTTGAACGCCAGCCCGGTAACGAACTGTCTGAGTTGACGCGCTTGCATTTCGACCACGCCGCTTCGCAAAAGTGGCGACGTGGCCTGGATAGCCGCTGCTTCTACTGCGTAGGCGCAATACCTCCGTGGCGACTGCTGGTTAGGTAGGCTCAACACCGTAGGTTCGAACCACCGCGAATGGTGTGGGCATCTATGTCTGACGCGTCTCGAACATGCCAGAAATATGTATGTAACGCTGTAGAAAAAAGATGACACACACACACTTCGGTGTTCTGTGCTTGGTCATTCCACGCCATGTCATAAAGAATTGTTGTTGAAAAGCGGTTACGCACAAATGCAACACGTCCGACTGAAGCCAGTGAGAAAAGCCCGAACAAAACCAAAGTAGCCAGCCACAAAAACGACCAACAAGAGTATTATGAGACCCATCGTTGGACGACCCTGGGCCAAACAATGCTTGAAGGCAAACACTTGCCTAAGATGCCGTTCCGGGGGTCTCACAACACAGACAAACGGCACTCGTTCAAATGTGCCGACTGCTGCTGGAACGGGTAGTCCACTCACATGTTCTAGAATGATGTGGTGTCTGGCGCGCAACTACGCCAAGATTGTTGCTTTCATCACTGACGCGGTTTTGATGCCATTATTTTCACTATTGACGCTAGTGGCAGCGACCAGGACGACGACGACAACACAGGCGACGTCATTGTCACTGCGTTGCCTCAACCTGAGTTGACACTCATTAAAGTCACCATCGGCCAACGCCTTTACTAACTCCTTCCTCCTTTTGCCTCCTTTAGTTTCCTATCTCCATCTCCCTCCTGTGCAATAGCGTTCTCTGCTGTTTAGCTGACAACAGACCAAGATATTTGGCCACTGGCCTTCTGTTTTCTGGGAGCGCGCGAGCGAGACGAGACGCCAGAGCCCGCTTTGCCAGCGGATATTTTATATATATATATATATAGAATCGAGTGTATTACCAGAGTCTAACTCGAAATAAACGTACTAACTAGTAAAGTTAGCAAATATTGTGTTCCAATCCCGTCGAACGTAGTGGCTCTGATCGCATCGAGCCCTTGACTTGTCCGGGGGGTCTTCGATTTAATTCAAGTGGCAGCTTCAGATCCAGCGAAGCAGTACACCCCATTTCATGGCTCGTCGCATCGAGTGTTAACCTTGGCGGCGAGTACGGGGAACTCTAACTGCCGGTTCACGTCGGTGCTCGTCGCTGACATCGCGCCTTAAGATGCCGAATAGAAAGAGGTGCAATTGAAGTAAAGACTCCTGTTTGTAGTGGCTGGATTTACGTGCCTGCCTATCAAGAGGTCGGCCGCCTTTGAGATATAATTAAATTCAGCAAGCGCAAAAGCTGTCGTTTGTCAAGGATGTGTCGGGAATTTAATTAGCAAGACACCGGACTCGGTTAAGTGATACCATAATGAGAAACTGCAACAGGCCTTCGATGACACTTTACATTGGGCGTGCAGCAAATCACATTCAACTCTCTAGCAACAATAAACAAACATGGCAGCCAGGGCTGTGCATACAAAAACGATTCTGAGATACTCTACTTGGTGGCTGTTATTCGTTATTTGGGGATTCACGCCACAGCGAGCCGAAATTTCAGGGTTAAGCTTTGCACGCAGAACTTTCTTCTGACTGCGCGGCTCTCGAGGCCGCCGCAGTTAAAGCAAATCAATACTGTATTGCCGGGACGCGTTCTAAAATGACTAGCATACTTTTTACAGTATTAACTTAACTCCTTAAGACACACGCGGGTGAGCATAGGGCATAGCTGTGTGTTTGTGTCTCAAGAAGTTCGATCAATCAGTTAGGGCCATTAAGCCCAACGTACTATCTCACGTATATGTAGCTCGTATAGCTGTTTGTGCTACGCGTTCTACAACAGGTCAGTAAAAACGCTTTTTACTCCACTGTAACATCCAGAGAGCCTTGTGCATAGATAATAACCTGGTGGTATGATTAAATCGACACCTTTATCGGAGGCACTGGGACGAGCCGACAGCCGTGAATTGAACAGGCGAGCCGTCATTGGGACGATAAGTCATAGGTCAGTTTAACTCTTTAGTTGTCTCTCGCTTTGGCCATACAGAAAAGGTAAAAGATACGTAATTTTCCTGCATCTGGATTAATTTGTTTTTATGTAATGTAAGTTTAATTTCATATATAGGTGTATTTATATAACATTATCGACAGCATATTGAAGTGAACAATTCTCTCTTTCTCTCTGGGTTCATTATATCCTCTCACTTTATCTCTGTATATTGAAAAAATGCAATTATATATATATATATATATATATATATATATATATATATATTTTCGCACTGTTGCTATCTCAGCTTTTTGCATTCATCGTGTCCGAGAATGAATTAGCTTATAGTCGTTGTCCGGGTCCTGGAGAATGTCTCGACATGGAGCGAGTGGGTGGATGAGATCGTACGAGAGCTGAAAAGGCGAGAAAACCAGACAAAGACTGACAGCTGTTACTACTACTACTACTGCTACTACTATTACATGGGCTAATAAATCGCGGACGACGTGGACGTGAAACAGAGCGTGCTGTATTTACGATCATTCAGTGCCGGCGGCTATACGAGTAGGCGCAAAAAATGCACGACTACATTGAAGTGAACAAAGTGCGACCACCTCACCAGATAAAGGTTCCCTGCCGCCCGATTAGTAAAGTCCCCAATCTATTTCGTGCCCGTTCTTGCTGTCTCACTTACGTTCTCTTGCCTCTTGTTCTGCGTTTACTGCTGAATACAGCGAACAGTCAGCTGCACGGCCATCGTCTGCATTCATCAGCATTCTGGTCCTCATCATCACCAACAGCAGCAACATCTCTCTTCGACGGATGAGGCACGATGTGATGGAAAAGCAACACTCTTGTCTCTTGAGTTGGCATTAACAATCATATTGTTTTTCGACGTCGAAACGGATGCAGAATAATATCCTTGATTTTTTGTTCTGCATTCTGCGTGTGCAGATACACGTACATGCGGGTGACAATTTTTCGAATGAAGAAGCGGTTTTTCATTGTCGTTCTACCAACCTAAAAAAAAGCATCCCGAATATTAGCAGTACAAGTTGAGAGCCGTTCGATCGAACGATAGACTTTTGTTTGTATTATCATTACTGAAGGTACACAGACCAACAGTGCAGGGCAGTGCATCGGGTGTATGCGTGACGTGATGTGACTTTTCATTTTTAGATTTTCAGATTTAGTAATTTCCGTTTTGGCTGCGGGAAATTGGCGTATAGGCGGTAGATTGCAGTACTGGCGTATAGGCGGTAGATTTCAGCTCTGTACGATGTATTGTTACTCGCTGCCTCGCTGCCGATGCAATTTGGCTGGAGCACAGCAAACGAGCGGCCGATGGCGGGTTCAGGTTGTCACCTATAATTGTCTGATCGTCACAGTCAGTCATTCATCCATCAAGAGAGCAATACCGAACACGTGGTAGTTTCGTATCGAGCAGACGTCGGTGACTTCTGCCACGGTCCCTCTCCTCTCTGTTGTTCGCCTCTCGGTATCCCTCCCATGTCCAGCGCTTTCCGGTAGTTCATAATGGGACGGGAGCCCAGCGAAAACCTTTTACAGGACACCATTACACTTTCAATTGCGTTGACGCCTCCTGATGGCGCCTTTCATTTGGACAGTCCGGGACAGGCCGGGACTGAATGAATCGGCCCTAGTCCAGTCAGATAAACGGAAGGCTGAAAGGGGGCGCTAAAGAGGCGACAACTACGGTGTGTAGAAAATAGCTGTCTAGTACACTAGCTGTCTGCCGCCTTTGGTGGTGCAACGTCGGTCGACGGAATTACCGATTGCGACAGGTTATGCTGAGGTTCCTTGAAGAAAACACGTTGAGCTAATCAGTTGTACGTAGTCGTAGTACGTCTTGCACGTTTTCTCGTCGCATTGCGGTAACACTTCGCGGAGAACACAAAAACAAAAGCGAAATGACCAAAGGAGACACTCGAAGGCGAAAGAAAGAATCTCTCCTGTATCTTCTCGGGCCAAGTCCGGGAGTAGTATAGAGCAAACAATGGGTCAAGACTCCTCTGCTGCGGCCTGTGCGTGGCACTCGCCTACTGCCAATTAAGGCGATGACTTGCCAGCCACTGCACACACAAGACACATCCGAAGTCGCTTCCTGGACGTTAGCTAATTCATTGCGAATCAGCAAAACGGCCTAATCGGGCCTTCACGGCCAGCAACGGCCGTAGCCTCCGAAACTGGGCCTGACCAGCTTCATGAGATCCAAAACATCCAAAAACCTCTCGACCCGTAGTGTTTTCGATAGCACCCATTTATCTGCTGTCCTCTCCGCCGGGGCTCTGCCTGTTCGCCTTAGTAGTAGTCAGTTTGGCTCTTTTTCGCACGGTCACCCTCCTGGATGAATTCTTTCGACGGTGTCTACCGTTCTGTAGGTTTTGTTGTCGTTAGCAACGCTTAATAGCCGCGCCTTCTCAGCAACCTCACCGGCAGCTCACGTTTGGTTCCTACAGAAAGCAAACCCTCTCCGTGTCTCTCATACATAAGCGCACTCAGACACATGTTGGCACTCGTCTAGATATACAAAAAATGTCGAATAAAATTAGTTAAAAGGCAAGATAACAATTTTTAAAAATAAAAAGTGAATGAAGAAAAGAAATCTACCATCTAGTCGAATTGGGACCCGACTTCCACAGCAAGTCACGGCTCGTTACCTCATTAGCGGAGATGCTGATTCGAAAGGCTAGCCACACGCAGATAGATAAATGTAATAATAGTAATAGGTTCCGAGATAGCAGTGTTAGCGGGGCATGTTGAGACGGGTATTGTCCTTGAAGACGATAGCACTCCGCGCTCGGCTTTGTTCCAGGGACAGCAGTAATTTCCCAAGCGGCCACCGGACGGCTCTCTCACTCTTCCACGAGTTCGCACTGGCGTGACGCACCTTCGATATGTTTGCTTGTATGTTTACACACACACACATATATATATATATATATATATATATATATATATATATATATAGACCGATGAACAGGTCGACGAATATTTCATATTGTTTGACAGGTCGTCCAAAGAGCATATGAGAGATGGAGACTGTCCTCCGTGTCGATCAACAGTACGTCATTACTATCAGTCGACCTACCATTTATTCCTCACAACCACTACCGCTAGTTGTGAGTTCTGAATGAGCGACTGCCACACAATTCCTCCCCTCCCTAGTCCCTCCGATGTCATCGGCGGCCGACCGTCGTTGTGCAATGAATCGATGGCCTATCTGGAAGGGACCAACGTACCCCACTTCCCTCGTCCAGCACAGCTCAAGCAGACAGGGTTTTCCTGGCTTCATTTGGCGCATAGAAACGTGCATAGAGAGTAGTAGCACACGAACTTCCGTACGTCCAAGCAACAGGCCAACTTCCAGCCACCATAACCCCCGCCCATTTACCCATTCGCTCTGTCAATTCCGGACGCCGGCGAGCTTGGACTTCTTCGCGAACGAGCTGAGGACATCCCGGTGCCCCTCTACAAAGCTCATTTGCTCGTTCCTCGAAGCGCTGCAGTCCCTTTTGGCTGCCGACTAAACTCTCCTCATTTTAATTATAAGCCAATCAACATCACTTTGCATATCGGTCTCTCGTTCTCTTCTCTTCATTGCTTTTTGGCTATTGTGAGCGTTGTCGTCGTCGTCGTCGCCGCTGATTTAGTGTTGTTGTTGTTGTTGGTGTGCGCTAATGTCGATGTTGTTCACATCGCCCCATTTCTGATATCGCCGGGTTCTTATCTAAGTTTTGTTCCGCTGGCCTTGTAACAGGCCTTGCACCACCGCGCCTTCCTCTCGTCGCCGGTGTGAGCCTATGATCGACGTTTTCTCAGCGCTCAGTTTGGCATCGGCCACTTGATCTGGTTCTGGCTAGTGATGCCGCTGATATTTTCGCTTTGCATTATCGCTTTCCTGCCGTTCTACTTTTTCACGAAAAGCGCACACAGTGCTTTCATTTGAAGCGGAGTTTTTAAACGGAGAATTTCCACTAAATATGAATAGATCTCGTGGCATTTTGCCTATGAATCCGCAGCATCGCAGCTGATACCCTAGGTAGGTTGACTAGGCCCCGGGTCGTTAGCCAGTCGGCCCGGGATCAGTGCGCAGATACCTATTCGTTACGCAGTAAGCTTTAACAGTCCTCGAGTGGACCACGACTATACGAAAATATGAATCCATTGTCATATCATTTCTGTCATTATCATATCTCGTCGGGATATGCGTTGTAGGATATATGTGGCTGTTGGCCTTAATCCTGTTCGGCCAGTTCACACGCTACTACGTCTCACTACGAATAAAAAGGGGATTGATCTCACAGACAATGAGAAAACAATCTTCAATGTATAGCGTAGCAGTATCTGGGCGATAGACAGTGGACAGGTGGGCAATAGGCAATGGATGCAGAGCGTTTTGTATAGGACGTTGGCCAAATGGCGTTGTAGTCGTAATGGGGGTGTGGGAAGTCGAAGCAGACAGCAGTAGAAGTGGTTCCAATCGTAGAATAAAATAGATTAGAAAGCACTTTTATTGGCAATAAGTGGGGGTGGGCGAGCCGACCGGCCGTAGCAGGAGTCGTATCAGCAATCTTCTGCGTTTCTACGATTGCTACTGCTGCTTCCTTTGCTAAACGGAGAGAGAGAGAGAGAGAGAGCGTTAGACAGGAAGGGAAATTTAGTCAGAGAGAGAGCGAGAGAGAGAGAAAGTAATCGTTGGTGTCGCCACAAGAAGTAAAGGCTGAAAGTCGAAAGCCGCAACGGGGCTAGAGCTCTGCCGATTTCGAGATCGAAGATGGGGCTACAACCATCATGAATTTCATTACAGCTGGCCTACTGCGACTACAACTACGTTGATGCTGCTGCTTCTGTTACTGTAACTACTACTACTACTACTACTATTGCTACTACGTCTATCGCTGTTTCCGAATCCTCGTCGATTACGAACACGATTCGGCGACTCCAAATTCGAATACGATCATTCGTGCGCCCTCTCGCTCGCTCGCTTCTGCCAAGCGTTGACCGTGTTGGCCTAGCGAGCGACGACCGTCCGTGAACGTTGCCTCTTTCTTTTTTTCGAGGCTTACGCACATACAATTTCGTACACAAACAAATATCAGCGTTTGCATGTGTGTATCGATGTAAGCTTAGTGTGCACGTTTGTGTTATATATATATATATATATATATATATACGTTCTGGCCTGACTCTTAGCCAAGATTTAACCTCCACGGGACTGTTTTTCACATTGCTTCATAGACGGACCCCCATAAATACAAATGAGCAACGGTGGGGCTCGAACCCGCGCATGTATGTGTCTTCTTCGATCGCGAGGCGCAGACGAATGCAAATATATATATATATATATATATATATATATATATATATATATATATAGTGGGCTCAAATGAAAAGGTACGAATCGACTATGTGGGTATAATTGAAGTCTTTATTCAAAAGTAATTACTAGAGGCCTGAGCACAATTATCTCACTGTATGTTACCGAAGGATTCCTTGTTTCCAGAATTTCTACGGCTGTAACAAGAGCCAGTTGTTCACTCTATCCTAGAGTTGGTTGTCTGAGTTGGAGCGCCTCCCTTAGAGATGTTTTTTAGTGAATCAGACTGATGGAAGTCGCAGGGCGACATGTGTCACTTGAAGTTGGCCAGTACACGTTGAGTGATCCTGGAGACATGTGGACGCGCGTTAGTGTGGGGCTGAATCCCTCCCTCCGTGAGCAGCCCACGCCGTTTGCTCTTGATGGAGTTGCGTAGGCTACAGGGTGTCTCAGAGTACACGTCACTGTTAATCGTTTTTGTGCTCGAGAAATTCGATGAGTGTTGGATCTCAAACGTCCGGCAAAAAAAGTTATTCTTTTTATAAGAATAACTTTTTTTGCCGGACTAACGCTCTGAATCGTTAGGAGGAGGAGGAGGTGATGACGCATGCTTTCATTGCATGTTGTCTCCGGCAATTGGGCGGCGAACAAAATTGCCTGCTACTCTCTTCCGTCATGCGTAAGCGCCCGCACATGCGTACAACTACGCCGGATTCTTCACTCGCGCCCGCAGATATCTCACTCCGTTATTCTAAAGCAGCATACATACATTTCAACCGGTTTGGTTGGTATGTGGTTTTGCACCTTTTCATTTGAACGCGCCTCATGTGTATATATATATATATATACACACGAAAGTGTATTTCAAGATCTTACGCGTATGTACATTCAAAGGTGCATGAACATACATACACAAAGTTAGCCCTTCTAGCGCAGACAGCCACGAGATTTACTATATATATATATATATACACGTGCGTTGTACCAACGTATACATGTCTACCAACGATACGTACGCATCATTGTCGTCGTCGTTGCTCGGCGCTGCAATTCAAACGTCGTTACGATGCTACTGCAACCGAGAAGTGGAAAAGCTTCCGCGCGACATTGCTTCTGTCTGAGCTGCGAGCAAAGTGTATGATCCGTATCCGTAGGATTGTTTCTCGTTTTTGCCTCGTTCTCGCTTCTTCCCCGCCTCTACCTCAGCCTGCCTCCCTGCTTGGCGACCGCCGATTTTCTTGCCCCCCTGAATAAGACTGATTTCCATCCGTGATTTGAATGATGAAGGCATGGAACAGTAAAGGAACGAGTGAAGTATGCAGAATAAAGTGAAAACGGGGCTGCACCGCCACATCGTGCGCCGATCAGGTCAAATGTCTGTCGTTTGCTGTCGTTGTTATTTAAACACGGTGTAGCTGGCTGCCGAGTAGTTACACGTTGGAGGTCAGTCCTGCTTCCCAGTAGTTGGTCAGTAAGTAGTCGTGCTCGTTCAAAGTCGGCTACTCGGGTCTGCTTATGCTGCAGAGTCAGTCTTTGCGATTGTTTGTGTATGCTTTTGTCTGAAGGGTACGCTAACAGAAGGAGCAGAGTCTTGTTTACACTGTGCGTTTGTGTGCGTTTAATTCGGGACTCGGGATGGATCTGGTGGTGTCGCGGCTCTTTGTGCGGGATATTTAGTTGCGGGATGTTTTAACTCTAACCCAAATCTACACATATTAAGAGAGATCATCTGCGAGTAGCCATTATCGTGTCAAAATGCCGACACCGAGATAACTGAGCGTAACTCTTCGTCAGGCCACGAAAACCTCTCCGACTTGTTTCCTGTGTCTGTATTTGTCTGCTCAGAACCTCGCCGAATGCGGCTTAGGACCTTCTGTCATTTCACCTACTTCTACGGCTCACCTAGCAGCATAGTTGCCGAATGCATCTTAGAGCAGCAACAGTGACGCTCTGAGCTTCACATCTCACGAAACTTGCATCAGACCGCTGGAAAGGATCTGTGGAAAAAGTGATAGTTGGTGATAGCTTCTCTACGGGGTTTTATTAGTTCTAATGCAGATGACATTCATACACATACATTTATATGCTAAAGGTATAAATACCCCGATATATTTTCGGTAGCGTTATTTGAGGGCATCTACGGCACAGAGTCAGTTTTTGCCTTAGGCGCTTTAAGGATGAATTAGTCACTTGGACAAGAAAACTGGGCTCCTGCCCCAAAATTTAATTAAGAAAACAACACAAAATTACTCTCCGCGCAGCTGTTGCTTGGCCGATTGACTTTGTTCGATTCACTGGATGCCCTCTCGCTTGAGTAAGACTGAGTATTACCCGTATGGCCCCAACGAGAGACATTCGGCCATATCATTGAACTACAAGAGCTGACAGCCGCTCGCCAAATAAACGAGTCTAGTGATTAAGTCTTGCCGCCGACAGGGGATAGCCAGTAATCTAATTAGCGGGTAATTATAGTGCTAGTTGGACCACCGATGGATCTACACACACACACATATATATATATATATATATATATTGTATAGCTTGTTAAAACAAGCACTTTTCTCTATTGCGGATTCCAATCGGAAGCAGAAACGTCTCGTTTAGGAGCGACAGAACACACTCGAAAGAATGGTTTCAATCGGAAGCAGAAACGTCTCGTTTAGGAGCGACAGTGCAATTACTAAACTATGTTAGATGGATGTGGCTGGGCGGGTATAGATTTACAGACAGCGAGAAATCTTGGTCCATTGAGAAACCGAGCATACTATTTGTTCGGAAAATTTTGCTTCGCTTGGAATACGCTTAATATCAAGATGCTTTGACGTCCAATCCTTGAACTTCCATGCTCAACACATCTTTTACATTGTGCCATTACACGCATGGTGCTCGTCATTATGTCGGATTCCCATAAAGTCTCAAGTTAACAGAGGCGGGATGTTGTCGGCTGTCAGACAATCGCCCGTTAACCTTTCCCTCTTTCTTGACGTTTTCCTCTATAGGAACCTCACACTGGTAGAGCTGGGTATCTGTATCACGAGTCAAATCATCATCAATTTGCTAGCAGAATGATCCCCCTTAAATTGAAATTTTCCTGAATATGTGTACTTTTAATAGCTTAATGGCAAAATGTTGGGCTACTCAACTTGAAGGCTCTAAATATAAGACTGTCAGAAAGATCTTGATTTTACAAACCTGTTCGATACTACTACTTTTCTCTAGATAGCCAATGTTGAATGTTATCCAGACGAAACAGAATCTTTTTCCGAACACATGGCATGTTGAAACAACTATATCTCGAAATTGTACATTTTGTTAACTTATGTCAACATACAACCATTTTTAGCGTTTTCACCGTCACTCCTAAACGAGGCGTGTCTACTCCTCCACTTCATTGGGAAAAGTGCTTGTTTTAAGAAGTGTTAAAACTTCCTTAAGAATGGCAAGAGCCTTATTCAAAAACCTGCATATATAAAGTTCTTAACAACGGATAGATATCCTGATTATTTTTTGGATACGTATCTTTGCGTTTCGCGCTACTTGCATATATATATATATATATATATATAAGAACCACTAATTATGCAGACTACACCACCTTGACGGCTTATATTTTTTAAATACGGCACTGCTGTCTTGCAATCACCTCTAAAGTGATGTTGGAAGGTTCAGTTTAGGCAGGAACGCCCGGGTTACACAGTTCTTCCTTGCCGATACCTTGCGGCCTGTGACTCCCACCAAACTGACTCCCACCATTCAACAGCGTGCACGAAAGAGATGCGTAAACGCTTGCAATATGCTTTCGAATCACTGATACTATTCAACTACGACTGGAATTACGTAGGGCTGAGTATTCAACGGAAACAGTCTGAACCGCGTCCAGATCTCATCTGGACGCGATTCAGACTGAGTTAATAACTAAGTTACAAAGCCGGCACACGGAATAAACTAAGTTACAAAGCCGGCACGTGAAGCCTTTTCGGTAATACGCGTGCGTTTGATTATTAAAAAAGTATCGTATTTTTGTCGTCACCCCTAATAGATATGAAGAGTGTTTTCACGTACCTACACGTATAGGCACGTCATCTTAGGAGAAGCATCTGTAAAAAGGCCTTGCTAAAGATACTACTGTTGGAGTAAGAAAAGAAATTTTGTTTCAGCAACACTGACCAAGAACAAGTGGGTAGCAAGCGTGTAAATGACAAACGTAAATGGCTTTTCGCGTTTTTCGTAATGTGTTCGGTTTGCCAGGACATAGACAGCGCGCGAACGGCGGGCAGAACGATGTCGACTGCGCTTATGGGATTCAACGGGCTCGTGGAAATCGCGCTAAGCGCACAAGAGCCGCAATGGCTGGCTTTGTTCAGTCGCTTGTACATCGTGTGTTGCATTGCTGCTGCTGTAAACAAATTTACGCGGATGGCATTATTGTCCCCTACTCTAGATACTAGTCATCCTCATATATATATATATATATATATATATATATATATATATATATATATATATATATATATATATATATATATATATATATATATATACATATATATATATATACATCTGATTCTGAGTGGCGAACTTAGAAAACCTAAATGAAGAATTGTACTAGAGTGTTTTATAAAGCAGCCATACACAAATATTACAACAGCTTGAAATATACATTAAAACCACTCTATTTCTTAGCGCTAGGATCCTGAGGTAACGCTTTTACAAATGTCGGCACAATATTGTTTTATTAGTTGGGGGCAGGGAGTTTAAACTTGTGCCGCTTTTCCATTAGATTTCGAGCTGGTACCATTTAAGCTCTCGGAAAGTTGGGCAAATCAACTGATATATTTATATCTGAGCTGGCGAAAATAATACCGAAATAGAGTGGCGATTGTTCGAGCAGCCAGTATTTTGAGCTACGAACGTATTATTTATCCGTGCTAAGTTGTTGTAGAAGACTAGCAATGACGGCACTGCACTCATATATGTCTGCCGAGTATTTGTGAGGCTTCGTAGTGCCAAACCTTATATCTACTCAGCTTCTCGTGCGTCTAGTTTAGGCTTCGGTTCATATTGGCCCTAGAAGGACCCCGCGAGGGTATCCTCATGTCAGCCTATCACCGCAACCGATTTAACTGAACTGTGGTGCCTCTTGAATGCGTTTAGTTAATAGTTTTAAGAACCAGTCAGTTCCCTTACTGATGCGTCCCGGATTATAATATGATCTATACTTGGATTTCTCTCGTCGACGTTCGCCTGCCAAAAATACTTTCTGGGCTGACTCTCAGCCAAGATTTAACGTGCATGGAACTGCTTTTGGCATTGCCTCATAGACGGACCCCCATGAGTACAAATGAGCAACAGTGGGGCTCGAACCCGCGCATCTCCTCCGCGCAGACGAATGCACCACACCATCGGGCTCGACGTTCGCCTGCCAGGGAATTGTTTGAGCCCTCCTCGGACAGGACTTCCTAGTAGCTCACCAAGACAATGCCGTTCAGAGTGACATCAAGACTAGAGAGCGGTGGCTGAATCTCCGACAGGATAACAATGTTTGCACTGTACTATCAAACGCGGAGTTTACAACCGTATGCAGCCTCCGCCAAGGACTTGATGTTTTCGCTGCTCACCCACGTTCTTAAGGCACGACCTGGCATGGCTGATGCGAAAAGGCACTATGAGCTGAGCTACAGTGAGACGGCACTCACGAAGAAGGCACGTCACAACGCAGTAAATAATATGCTCATTAGAGCATTTAGACAGGAGGGCCTTCCTGAAAACGTCAAGCCGAAAAATAAAACATATATATATATATATATATATATATAAGGACTTAAATTACTACATTTACCAGCTGGCCTTAATAGCAATTATTATTATTATTATTATCGTCATCATCATCATTATTATAGCTTGATTTCATATAAAGGTTTTTACATTGAACTTATCAAACTAACGAATGTACTACTCTTGCCCGATGTGTTGCTGTCTTCCCTCGAATTTCAGCCAAGCCGCGTGTACAGCCACAACAGAAGAACAAGCTGAATCGAACCTGATGAATACTACAAACTTTGCTGCGCAAACTCAGTAAGAAACAGCTCCTACAGCGGCGCCCAGCCGGTAACCCGCGATTCGTAATCCCCGAAACCTCAACAATAAATATTCTCGTGTTTACGTACATCGTGTGTCGGTGAATGGAGGCATCCGGCAGCCAGACCTAGGACATCATCCGTCGTATTTTCGTCGTGCCCTCGTCTACGCGTCAAGCGCCTTTTCGACACTGAGGTTCCGCCACTGCGGACTGTCCGTGTTCATTGACCCACACCAATCAGTCAGTGTGAGAGTGGATTCGTCGTATACTAAGTTGATTGCTGATCGGCGACCCGATTGATCATCAATCAATCGGTCGGCCAGTCGCTTGCTCGCTCGCTCACTTGGTCAATTAGTTGATTAGTAATTCCTTCACCATTGACTACCCTATCATTAACAACAGCCACAACAACTACAACAACAAAAACAGCGACGAGGGCAGCAACAACGGCAGCGACGACGACGGCAACAACAGTAACGCCAGCAGCAACAACAGCAACAACTGCAACTGCAACAACAGCAGTACATCAACATCATTATTTGTATCTTCAACTTCACCATCCGCTGTGTTGGCAAGCCAAGCAGTTCACGGTCACGATCAAACGACAACGGTCGTGGCAGTCGAATCACGGCAGACGAACGTCGCTCGTCATAACAAAACAAAAGGGTAGACACACGATCACGGACAGCGATCACGGCGGTCTCAGCAACAGCTACAGCAGCAGCAGCAGCCGCAGCCGCGGTGGCCTTAGTGGGGGTAGCTGCGAAGACGGCCGTCAACACCACGGCGGCGCCGACCACGACGACAAGGGCGGCGACTTTGACAGCAATAGCAACAAATTTCAACAGCAACAACAACAACAGCAGCAGCAACAGCAACAACAACAACAATAGCAGCAACCACAACAACAACAACAGCAGCAGCAGCAACAACGGCATAAGGAACCACCACCGGCGGCGGAGCGGAGACGGCCGGACGAAGCAGGCGAGTTCGGCTGACCAGCGGGCACGAGGAAGATGTGTGGCTCGTGCTGCTACTGTTGCTCCTGCGGCCGCTTTCCGCTGGTGCGCACCCCCGAGGGCCTGACGTGCGCTCTCGTGCTCGCCATCTTCGCCTCGGTGCTCGGAATGTTCCAGTTTGGCTACAACATTGGTGTCGTCAACGCCCCGCAAAAGGTGCGTACCGCGTGATCTTTACATCGTTAGGCCTCCTAGCACCCCCTGGCTCCCTGACACTTCCTATCCCTCCCATCCCGAGGAGGGGGAGGCGGAGGTAGTGTGTGGGAGCGAGGGGGCGATGAGGTCTACAATGGGTGTCTCTGTTATCGTGCATGAAGGCCTCTCAGTCATCTTGTGTGAGTGAAAGTTTGGTGCGTATATGTGCAATACTTGCAATGTCTCGATAATCCTATATCTAGATGTGTATCAAAGGGAGGGAGTACTGTGCATGATTGCGGCGGTGTGTGCGATGTACCACATGTACAAGGGACTAGCGCCGCATGGCCTTTCCAGCTACATTTCTCCTGCTAGAATTAAATTTTTTTTTTAAGGGAGTTGTTTTTAACTATAGACCTTCTCTACGGTTTTGAAACTCAACCTGAGACATTTCCTTTGCTGGTACTGTTGATGTGCCTAATGCTGTAGCCCGGTAGTTATGTACAACGACGACGACGACCATTTTCAAACTCTTAAAAACACACAACCTTTCGACATTCGACCTTTCCGTTGTCCCTACAGCCGGGATGTAACACAGCAGCAGTAACAGCCCGGCAATTCTGTGTCGTGTGCGGATCACTTAAAAATAATTTGCACAGTCCAAAAATGTTAACTTTGGTCTGCCTAAATAATGCGCCTGTTTGCATACAACGTCTGCACCTGACAAGGGCAATATGCGGGCATTTCTAACTGTATATAGTGGCCGCTAAATGAGCGCATCATTGCTTGCAAGGCTAGACAGAGGCCCACATACAATTAGTTGTCATCTGCACTCGATACGCTTGACCGGAAATGAGAGCACAGTCGTTGTGAAGAAACCGTAAAAATGTATTGGACCAGCCAGTGCTTCTACGTAAGGCTAGAGCTTGCATACCCATTCGGTAACTGGATACAATTTTCCATTGACTAGAATACACAATTCAAATAGCATCAAGCGGGATTTTTAAGGCCGGTAGCTCCAAAAAAAAGTCCCCCCGTCATATTCTCGCGTACTAACTACGTGCTGTCAATCTGGACCGAACTTCTCAAGAAAAGCCTTGTGCTTGGGTAACACGTAACGGTAAACTCTAGTCTAAAGTTACATGTTAATAGGCTGAAAAAAATTGTCATGTGTGCAGTGGAGAATGTTTACCGACATCAATTGTTAGTATAGCATGCAGTGAGGCATGTTGAAGTATGAAAAAGATAATATTGTGTTTTTACACACATTACATATTGTTTTGTTTGCGGGAGCTTAAGCATTGTGAGGTCGTGGTTTAGTAAATAAACCATACATTTTAACTTAAAAATGTTAAATTTTAGATTCTTTGATTACGCACTTTGCACTTTCGTGTTTCCTGCAAATTATTGCCAAACAGTTCTTTACGGCTGCCGCGCTCGCGTTCTGTTCCGTGCAGAGACGTATCACTGAGCATCTGTGTGCGTACGAAATTTATATTGTGTTGCAACACTTATTAATCATCAGAGAATAGACATTACGCCAACGATCAAGAAGGATTGCAGTGAAACAAGAGGTGTATATATTGATATATACTTTAAATTTTTTTTAAATGTCACTGTTTCATCAGCCAATTCAACATATAGCTATATATAAATACACCTACACTAGGGGTAACTATAACGTACGGGTAACAATTTGTTCTGTCCGTGTACTCATGCAAGTGAATAAATAAAAACACTAGGTCTCATACATTATCACTTATAGTCTCACGAATGTATCGTAGCGTTGCTATTAGCTGGCTGGGGTTAGCAATAAGGTTAACGAAACACGAAGAATAAGTGATTCCCGTGGTATTTTTTCGCAGATTCTCTCATAACGTATGTACCTGCCCAGCTCACTGGCAGGAATTGCATTCCAATGATGCATTAGTTTCCTTAAATGTGTCGGTTTATGATTGACAATCGTTTCCTTAAATAAAAAGTAGTTTGTGGCTTGAAGCGGCGTCCGAGATTTCCGATTGGAAGATCTGCGAGTCCACACGAATGTGTACTGGACAACTGTGAGCCGATCAGCGTGATCTAAGGGACGTCGTCATCGGAGCATAGGTTCTTCTAATGTGTGTTTAGTTTTTTGATGTTTCTTAATGGCAAACTCCTTCCTTATAATTCTGTCGTGTTATATTCACATTCGAGCTGCCACCGTGACTGTCAGCTAAAAAAGGGTGATTGCAGTAGCAGGGAACAGCAGGTGTGAATTCTACATTGTCGCCACGCATTTAAGGACAGTGTTTCTACATCGTGGTACCGCGATGCGGTGAGTGAAAGTTCCCCGAGTTGATTCAATGTGGATGTGAAGAAACTGAGGGATGAAACGAAACCAACCATTCACGTAGGTGCAAGGTGTACTCGATAGGACAAGGGCACCTTAAACAATCACGCGTTCTCCCCCTATTCGAGCTTAGTTTCCTCCGTCTTGATGAGAAGGATTCTTCGGTAGGCTTACTTTGAAAGCTACCTGATGAAGTCTAGACACTACTTGTTTAATATGAGAGCGACTGCTTACTGCGCAAATGTCAACAGCGGTATAGCATGGTGTTAGCGTGGCTTGTCGCCTGTTCTGCGCTGCTGGACGGACGTCTTTCAATGACGCAGAGAAAAAAAAGAATAGTAGGGAAAGCAAGCTTCTATAAGCTGTATCTCTAGAGTGATTCATCTCTAAAGCCATGCTTCTCCATAAACGACTGACAGTAACGCATTTTTCCACCAATCACCAACCAATTGTGGGGGTACAGCACGAACACACTCGCTCTCTGACATGCCGCTAGGGTAAATGCGTGTTTTAGATGCTCGTTTCGGATTCTTTCGGCGGAATCCGCCCCCTTATCAGTTCAGACCTCATTGCGTCTGACAAGCCAAGAACATAATTTTTCTGGAAGCTCCATATTGTTGCGCTCGGTCAAATCATGAGGTACCCATTGGTTTAACTTTAACAGGAAACCATGCGCAAGGTGGTACGAGTGACGACGGCTATGTGGTACTCCCCCCGAAATCCATGTAAGCTAATTCACGCGGTGTGATTCGGGGACTCTGTTCCACAGTTTCGCGCAAGCGATCTTTCTCGAGCGTAATAGGTCTTTTAGAACTGGATGCTCCAGTTACCATGCGTAACAACAAGGCCCAAGTTGCCAGAACGGAATTTAGCAAACCAACTGTAGGACAAAATCTTTAAAATGCTGTCCTTGCCAAGTACGTTCCAAATCATTTGGACAGTTTTTGCAGTAGTAATACATATTAGATTCATACAAAGTCGCCGCCCGTAACCGGAGTTTTTCGCTGTTCATTTTGACAGAATTATATATAGAAAATAGCAAAAACGACAAGTGAGATAACTTTACTGCGCTCTCGAAGATTCTACAGTATTTTGCGGTCACATTGCTCAATGAAAGTAGGTGCTCAATGCAATTGATGCTCAATGAGAATAGGTGATAGACCATACAGCTGAGAGTCAGTGGCCATGCTGCCATAACGACCGCTCGGGAAACCCTAGAAACGTCGACTGTCCCGCTTTCTGTGCATTGAGGATATGCCTCACGGCGATTCCCAGCCGTAAGAATCGGCCTAGAGTTAAAGAGAAACTCCTTAAAATATTTTTAATTATAGATATCTAATTTGCAAACATAGCAGACTTTTCAGACGTAGCGGCCATTCAAAAACACATCTAAAAGTATTGCTGACTAAGTTATATATATATATATATATATATATATATATATATATATATATATAGATATTTATATATATACAGGGTCATTCAGAGAGTTTTGTACTTCTTTCGAGGTTTGATAGAACTCGGCAAGAAAATAAGTTTTCCCTATGAAGGGAAGACGCGGAAACGTCTTGTTTAGGAGAGAGAGTGAAGTTTATAAAAGTAGTTTTTCTGCCTTTTTTCTCCTACATATTTGTGCGAAATCTACGTTTGCGGGAGAACCGACACTGCACAAGACACTTCACTAGCTTGCGTAGCAAAAAGCGAATACCCAGATTTAGGAAAGTCATAAAATGTCGATATTTTACGTTCACGCCTTTTCATGAAAAATTAAATGCCCATCATTTTCGTACTAAGGTGATGGTGCTGCGTTACGTTGTTGTCAAGTCACTAAGCTTTTTCGATAGCCATATCGAAAGCGAAGGCATGCATATTTCCATAGGGCGTATGAGAAAGTTAGGTACATATTTTTTGAGGTTTAGTAGAACTCAGCAAGATAATAAATTTTCCTAGTGGAAGGAGGGGCGGAAACGTCTTGGCAATTGTTTACGGTTCTGAACGTGAAAACTTGCACGTAAAACATACCAACTATGACTGTCGAAAACGCTTAGTGACTTGACAACTACGTAACGCAGTACCATCACCTTGGTACGAAAATGATGGGCATTAAATTTGCTATTGCGTCAGGGTGGTCTTTTGGACGTACATTTTTGGTCGCAATGAAAATGTTTTACGATTTTTTATGAAAATGCGTTAACGTAAAATATCGACATTTTATGACTTTCCTTAATCTGGGTATTCGCTTCTTGCTACGCAAGTGTCTTCCGTTGTGCAGAATTTTCCTCCGAACACGCCGGTGTAATCGGTTCCTTCATGCGTTCTGGAGGACTGGTTCTCCCGCAAACAGAGAATTCGCACAACTATGTAGGACAAAAAAGGCAGAAAAACTGCTTTTATAAACTTCACTCTCTCTCCTAAACAAGACGTTGAATAGATAGGAAAATTAGTGAACTTGTAAAAGTGCGTTATTTTGCTATTTCTCGTAAGGGCCTCTCCACGCATGTGAGAGAGGGTTTGTCTACATCCTATTGCAGCTAGGATGAGCAAATTATAATAAACGTACTTTTATTAACAATTGGTGGCTTATCCGAGGATATATATATATATATATCGTGTTGAGCCCGCGACGCATAATATCAAACTCGGAAGCAATTTCCATCACACCGCACCGTCTCGCCGACAAAGGTGAGATTACTGGCTCTGTTAAATCGGGGACGTCGTGTCAGCAGGGTAGAGATTCATCGCAGCGTGAAGGTCAGGATAGCTTCATATCGTATTATCCTTTTGTTTGTGTATATGTGAGGCAGCCGGAGCATTGAAACAGCCGCGATGAGCAAACAAAGCTGCTGCCCTTTTGTTCCGTAGTGCCGCCACGTATGCTCTACTAGTAATAGAGTGATCGTGCGAGAGGGAGCCACCATGTTGGCGTAGGGAAGGCGAGAGAAAACGAGTTTGTGAGGTCGGATGAGGCGCCATTGATGCAAAGACAACGACGACAAACGCAGCAGCAGCAGCAGCGGAGGCGACCTCCAGCCAGCCAATGGTTAAACCATTTCAGGAAAAGACTCCTTCACTCCAGCCCATCTCGTCGTCTGCCCTCGCCCCCCCCGCCCCCCACCACGGACCCCCGACAGCCATTTCTGGCTCGCCAACCTCATCGCTGGCGTACCTCTCGAAATTAAAAGCGAGAGCCACGATTACGTGTCGCCAGTATTGCTGCCCAGGGATAATGGCAAGGCGCCCTCGGGCGACAGCCATGCAGTTGCACGCATCGTCGAGTGTGAGCTGTTGGCGTTCGGACGCAGACAAACGCCAACGAAACCAATTACCACCAGCCATGACCGGATTCATCACACTGCAATGGTTAACGATGCAATGGTAGCCAGCAGTTGCAGCTGCTAAAAGCAGCAAGACCATGTCTACAGGAGAAGACACATATACATACGATGATGATGATGGTTTTTCTGCTTCATTGCTTGATGCATCTATTTTTAACGATTTGTATTGACCGAGAACCTAAGCGTTATGAAATGCAAGAAAAAAATTAAAATAAAAAAAATATATATACATATATTTGTAATTAAAAAAACAGATATATATATATATATATATTATTTCAAACGTGGTTTATTCAAGAAACTGCATTTGACAACGCTTAAGTTCTCGGTAAATAAAAATGGTTGAAAAAAGATGAATCAAACAACAAAGCAGATAATTACTCTCGACAAAATCCAAAGACTGCTTCGTATAAGCACTTTACACAAATGGTATTACAGTGGTTAATGATTATCACAGAAGTTTCAAAGCAGCAATTGGTGCGTTTGTGAGAACGCCGAACACTACATGAGGCAACAAACTTGCAAATACAACACACAAACGAAGTAGTCTACTAGTACAGCATCAACGCACTTTAAAACAACTATGTCTAAAAACATGTGGATAAGTACAATCAAAACGGAATGTGTCCAGGTATACGAAGCATAACAGTTCTAATATCGAATATACCTAAATCACACGCTTGGTTCCGACTGTGAAATTAACAGGCACTGTTTTAACTCGCGAGAGAAAAGGTGTTTAGTAGTGAGGCATCTTATGTGTTTGGGAATGCAGGTCCAGGTTTCAGGAAGGCGGTACGCAAGTGCATGTTGACTAGACCTCAAGGATACAGAGGGCGCTGCAAAAGTTGTTGCGCGCCTAACTGATGTTCGACTCATGGTAAGAACTAGTAGAAGTGCGATCTTCATAGGCACAATACCACGCGAAACTTTGTACGCTAACATTGAAACTCGTAGCGAGTAAATGTTTTCTACCGTGAGTAGGTTAAAACGAATGAACAAGTCACGGGCCGAATCCCTTCGCCTTCTAGCAAAAATGGCTCTAATTGCATTATTCTGTATCACTCTTGCTCTTCGGAGAATTCCGCTATAGCCACCTCCCCAGAAAGATTCCATAGCATAGAACACGGCCTTGTACACCAGAAGTAAGCCCTCTGTGGGTACCCCAATCAATTTCATTTTACACAGCGTAGATATTACAGCATAGGACTTTGATGCAATGTAATCCAGGTGGGGAGCAGCCAGGCCCTCGTGGTCTCGACGCACCCTCACAGGATGGATTACAAAATGGCATCCCCCTATTGAACCGCAGGTAGACATGCGGCATGATAGTCAGGGATAGAGCTGATTGAAGGAGAATAGCAAAGACGCCTCTCCCACGGCTTTGAAGTAATGCCAAAATAATACCGAGCCTGGGGAGGTGGGGAGGATTCCGGGTTTAGTGGGTTTGCGAGTCTCACACTAGTCACGCAGGCTGCTAGTGGCGCATGTGCATCATGCATTCTCAAAACCTCCCAGAACAAAAAAAATCCAGATGGGGATGCCACCTCATGTTTTCCTGGAGAACGAGCCCCAGGAACCTAGCGGTCTGCGAGAGCTTAATGTTCCGTGTCTTAAAGATCTGGTTGTCAGGCAAATCTAGAAGCCTCGGCGATGAACGAAAAACAATGAAATTAATTTCGTTAGCATTGACAATTAGTCCAAAAATGTTGAAAATGCTAATTTTATTATCAACATTCAAAAGCGACTGCTGCAGGTCCATATCAAAGTTCCGATGATTCACCCCGAACAGTAGCGTAGTGTCATCAACAAAAGCTATAGCTGAGCCAAGGTTTAGCCTCTGAATCCTTAATAGAATAAAATTCAGTAGAACAAGAAACGTAAAAGGTCCGAGAACCGAGCCTTGAGGGCTACTGATATCGACCTGCTGCTATGAAGACTCTATTTGACCAGTTTGTACCACCTGTCTCCGTCCTGAGAGATAGGACCTAAACCAGCTAACCGCCGGCGCAGAGCAACCCAGCAGAGCGAGCATTTGGAACAGAAGGGAATGATCAAGGCTATTATATATTATATATATAAGCATTTATGCATATATATATATATTTATATGTATATATATATTTATGTATATGTATATATATATATATATATATATATATATTTGTATGTATATATATATATATACATAAATATATATATACATATACATAAATATATATATACATATAAATATATATATGTATATATAATATTTATGTTATGATATTATATATATATATTTGTATGTATATATATATCTATATATATATATATATATATATATATATATATATATATATATATATATAGAGTAAGCGTAGTGCTGTTGGGCGTGCACGCGTAGGCACGCGGCGCTAGTGGAAATTTGTTGGCCGGCGATTGACATTGTCAATAAGAGTGGGGGCGGTGGACGATGGAGTTAACCGTCAACAACCATTCATGCACACCGACGCCAGCCAGCTTCGCTTGTCCCGGAGAGGCGCTGCTACCGTTCAGGCTACAACATGGACGAGCATAACGCCAAGTCTGACATCGTACCCCACAGCATCTGACGAGCGTGGGGTTGCATTTCGACGTTTTACCACGAAATGCAATCCTTTCCGCAGTTTGTTCCAGTGCAAACAAGTTATCGTGTCCGATTCCTATTGTCTTCTAATGCAGTGCATTAGAACGAAGGAATGCCGATGCAGTGGGGCTGATGAGGATGACATGTAGCGGATGTGTCGTATAGTGTTTGCTGCGTTTTGGATTTCATGTGGATTACAAATTGCTTGGCTGCCATTCACACACACACACATATAGATATATATATATATATATATATATATATATATATATATATATATATATATATATATATATATATATATATATATATTCATGATCTAGAGTTTCTTTTCTGTGCACTCGTCAAGCATTCAGGGCATTTGCTCGTATACGGGATGCGTGTTTGGTTACGGACGTCGTGAGTCGACGCGGTTTTTGTCTCTCGCCATTCGTAGCAGAATCAAAGAAGTTGCAGAAGGTGCTGAAAAGCTTGTATAAGCTACGCAACACTGTGCCAAGTTTATGAGTTATCTTTTTGCTAAAACTACAACCGTTAGGGCTACTATTGCTAACTAAGGCGATCTGTTTTTAGCCTGGTGGTTAGAACTAGATTCCAACGGTTCTATGCCTAATATATTCGATAGGAGAAAAAAACGATAGGAGCATTAAAAATTCGATAGAAAGGCTGCGATTTCTTAAACGGTGAAATGCTTGTATACCTACTGCGATCGGTGAGAGAAAAAGGCTTCATTCACACATACCTACCATTATATATATATATATATATATGAACTGTTCAAGCAATCGCAGTCTTCCTATCGAATTCTTTTACGTGAGCCTACTCGCTGGAAACATGCAAGTTGTGCCTCTTGTCCGTATCACTCGTTAAGCTAACACGAGGAGCCACAAACTTTCATCTCCATTACTGCTGCTGCTGGACTGCGCCCATAGAAGTTATATGTTTGGTCAGTTTCCCATTATGGGGCGGCATATGGTCACGTAACCGTGGACTCTAATAAAGAGTAGCGGAGACTCTTCGCGCGTAATTTTCAAGATTCTTTTGTGTAAAGGGTTTTTCGGCTCCCAAGACGCGTTCATAATATTCTACACATATGTTGTAAACGCGTCTTGAGTGCGTTTGCCTGCTATAGCTTTCACCGTTGCTCGTCACAGAGAAACAGATGGAGAGAGAGAGAGAGACGTAGAGAGCCAGAGATAAACATTGCAAACCGTCCAGTAGCTAAACAAACAGACGTCCTTTTATAAATACTTTTTCTTTTTAAAAGAATCGCAAACGGTTGTGCTTCTGGCACTTGCACACGCCTGCATGCCAATGGTATGTGTCTGGCTATGAATATGCTTTGTGGGCGTGTCGCTGTGCCCGCATCGACCTATGCAGAACTCTATGGACGTTCGTAGCATTTTTAGCAACAACAACAACAGATGTTGTATCACAAACGTTAGGGGGATACCGAACTAGCAGCAGCAAATCAATAGATAGCGACGAGTTAAAGAAGAAGAACAGACATAGGGAAGCAAACAGAGCAATCTGCTTAGTTGTGGATATCGGTGGAAGCTAGTAAATATGAGTATTAATAGCAATAATCGTAGTGATCCCAGCTCCTCGCAGCATTCCACACTGCCCGGCTGTGCACGATCCAGGCTCGCGTAAAAGCATCTGTTTCTCATAACCCTTAATATTGAAAATGAACAAAAATAAAACATCGTAGTCGTTGTAACCAGTTTTTGTCGGTGTAACCGCTCTAGACAACATGAGGGTACCAATAGTGTGCCTGAAAAATCTGACATCTTTTCAGACTTCCCGCGCTCAGTTCTGCCCTCTCTATTAACGGAAGCAAAAATAATAATAATAATAATAATATTAATAATAATAATAATAATTATTATTATTATTATAATAATAATAATAATAATAATAATAATAATAATAATAATAATAATAATAATAATAATAATAATAATAATAATAATAATTATTATTATTATTATTATTATTATTATTATTATTATTATTATTATTATTATTATTATTATTATTATTATTATTATTATTATTATTATTATTATTTATTACATGTTAAACGATGTTACAGTTGAGAGGTCTGAACGTATTATTGCAAAGTTTTTTTTAAATATCTAGTTTACTCCACGGCGCCTAAAATAGATGCCGCGTTTCCTCTGCAAACGGCCAAGGACAACGCTTGCCTTAAGAATTGCCCCGCTTTTCGGTCTTTCGTGACCTCCTGAATTCGCTTACCCAAATCTTTGAGAAATGCTTCGGTTCCCTTCCCCTTATTATTATTATTATTATTATTATTATAATCATCATCATCATCATCATCAATTGCGACATGCCTAACTACTGCGTCCTTCGTGTCGCTCCTCCCGGTATACTTTTAGGTAATCTATCTATGTTTGCATGTTAGATTCAGCCGACGCAGGGATATCTTGCATAAATTGCATACATATTTGTACTGTAGTAAATTAAACTCTATTTTAAATATCTTAAATTCGTATTTTTGTTACTCTTAAGATCTCATGCTAGTTGGGAACACTATATATATATATATATATTCTTTCTCACTCTATTACTCCCTTTATCTTCCCTTTTATTAAAGAAAAATATATTCAGTAAAGTTGTTTTTAATTCTGGACTATCGTACGTTTCCTACGAGCTTGAAATCGCCGTAATGTTCATCTTTGATGCATCGAGAGCCAAATATGCTAAGATATTTAAGGTTTCCATAACATTTCTTGCAAAAGCATGACCGCTTATTCTTGTGTGTATAGTTTTATTCTTCTATTCTCAATGAGTACCACTTAAAGAAAATTTGATCAACAACCGGGATCAGACACGCGATGTCCCGGTAGATGACAACCATGACTAGTGCACCAGCCCCTTATACCGTGCCGCCACAACCCTGTCGTAAACGATCTCTCTAACTCCTTCTCATTCCGTAGCTCGTTCGTGCTCGGAATATCTGCATCTGACCGCAATCACAAATAATCATAAAATTGCAACGAAAAATTTGATTATGGCGGGACAACAACGACGACGACGACGACAACAACACCATCACCAGCAACACCGATACGTTGTGTGCTCGTTTCAGATACCAGATGACAGGCTTCTCTTATTTCTGCTACTAGTTCTATTGCTCCTGCGTCTGTTTTTGATGGTAGTGCGGCCACGGCCAGAACGAAGAGTGCGTTGGCTCACTAGGTAGGCTTTGTGTAGGTCGTCCAACTACCGCGCCTCTTCCGGCCAACTGTTCTGGCAAGCTTAGTTGGCCGGAAGAGGCGCCTGTATTCGACGCTTAGAATGGCCAGTGTGGAACGACAGCTGGTCACCGCCTATGTCTGCCTAAACAACAATAACTTCGAAAAAGGCAGCAACTACAACCGCAGCAGCATCATCATCAACAACAATAACAACAACTACACTTCTATCACTACAATCAGAACAACAACAACCATACTAATTATGTATTAGGATGCTGCGGTTTTATGGTCACACAGACCAGGACTTATGGTCCGTGAGGAGCGCCTCTACAAAGGCATGGCCTGTCAGGTTCTGAGACAGTATTCCTCGCCTTTTCGAAGGAGGGGCTTGGGAAGAATAGGAGTTTTCTAAGTTTGTGGGTCCCATACTAGTCATGCTAGCTGCTCGTGACGTAAGTGCATCAAGCATTTCCAAATTCTCAACAAAAAACAAAACGACGTGTGTCCATTTTAATTAGAAGATGCTTCCCTAAATACTCATAAACCGCGTTAAAGTCCTCTCTCATAATCGCCTTTCGGTGATCGCGGGTTCTCGTGCCGAGGTCTAGTTCTGTGATATTTTCGTCCGCGAATTAGGACGCCAGATTATATGCTCCAAAGGCCCTGTGGATGTTTATTTGCAGTTATCGCGAAGGTTTATGGTCCATAATCTCTATCCTGAACACTGCATCGTAAGTGACGTGTTGTCTCTCTAGGTTTTAAACGTAGCACCTTATGTTGGCCTTTGTATTTGAAACAGCGAGCTTGGGTTGAATGCGCTGTTTCGTCTATTCGGTACCGGATCCAAGCAAGATATACGTCTTTGTCGAAGAAGCCGTGGAGCTTCCTCCGAGGGAATTTTATCAATGTATGAGCTGTCGCCTGCCCGATTTTTTGTTTGATTTGTTGAAGAAAGTTGTCAATGGCATTGGGAGTGGTACCTCGCACGATCAGGTGGATTTTACTTATAGCTCTTCTTGAAGCTCTTTGTTCACTACATCGACCCCAGCCATTGCCGGATCCATGCTGTGCTTAAGAGCGTCGTCATAAGGCGTCGCTTTAGGATGCATTTCCTGTTTTCACAACTACACAAAAAATTGAGTTTTTCCCAAATCACTTCTGCTTTTGACATTTGACTTAGATTTACATCCTGGATATTTCACATAGAGGGCGCCTTGAGGCTTTCTCTACGAGAGTGAGCTTAGCAGATGCCGGGATGACCACTGCCGCTATCTGGATGCCTCTCCTGAGGGAGTTGCTGAGGCTGGTCGTTACTTCCTGAGTGAAAAATTCGTGTTCGTTCTCTTTACTGACGTGAGGGATCATCCTTACATAGCGCGGTGTGCTGGAGCTAGAGTGTTTTCAACCCCATCGAGTGTCACGATTGTCAGCAGAGGATGATGTCAGGAGAGGAGGCGCTTCAGAAGACAATCGTCTTTGCCTTGTTGGAGCCTTGTCTCTTAGAGAATTTGTCTTACTGAACCTGGTGGCAGTATTGGTACGCGCAGGTCATTTCTTTTGCATATGAGTAGTAAGTGTTTAGACCGATTGGTCACTTATCGGGCGTTTGTCTCGATCTAAATCCACGCTCGGATATTTCAATCATTTAGTTAGCTGAGGTGTGCGAGTATTACATGTACTTGCTATTCTGTCGCTAAAAGCCGTTTTGCAACGCTTGAATTGTTTTGCGTTTCTGCTCTCGAGTTGTTACGCATGGCCACATTCGAGTTGTTTCACGTGGCGGTTAATATATGAGTGTATTTTTCCAACATAGTGAAAAGGCAGAGGTGTTTTGTCGAGAGGTGAAAGTGAAATTACTGCCATCTGTGATACTGATGCGATTGGTCGGGCATCACTTTACAAAGGTTGCTATTGCAAGTGAACGCTAGTTGCTCGGTGGAGAAACAGATATATCGTCGTGTTCGCCAGAAAAGTCTGCTTCGTCTCATGCTGGCTCGTATGCTCATGCTCGGAGACGCATGCTGGCTACAAAAAGGCTAATCGTCACATTGAGAACAGTTGTTGGGCGCGGCGATATTTCGATTATGGTTGTACGTGGCGGGGCTTTGAAATGTACGGCGGTTCGACAACCCACCTCTGCTAACAGCTTGACCCTATGAAGGTCCGACAGGATCTGGGAGGCGGGCAAACACGGCTTACAGTAATCATATGACGAATCGAACTAACTCGATCGATATGGTGATGATGCGATCATGCTACGACCAAAATCATATGTATGTGCACTTTACTCGCACACTAAAAAAACAAAACGATGCGTGCTTGTGTGTGTTGTGCAACAGTAACCGTATGCGATAGACAAAGGACGGCACCGGCGCGAAGACAAAACGAAAGAGACAATAGAGTTTTATCGGCAGACGAGGACTGTTGGACGTAGAGCACTAGCTGCGTGTCGAGTCTGCCCCAATCTGTATATCGTGCTACCGGGCAGAAAACGAACGAGAAATAAGCAATAGGCACACAAGACGAAGAAGCAGTAGACAAAACACAGCAGTAGCTAGAGAGACGACATAGAACCAGCTGAGTACTAACGTAGGGTACAATGCAACGGAGAACAGGAAAGAAGCCGATAGTGAAAAGAAATAGAGAAATGAGAGAGGGCGTGCAGTTGATTACAATTGCTCCCTGCTACAGACTCGGGATAGGATAGAAAAGCACAACTACGAAACAAGGGCGATTCGCCACTGAGATGGTCGCTAGGTAGGTAGGTAGGTAATTATGGCTGGAACACTTATAGCCGAATCGTCAGCTCGAAGACGCTCGCTATACAGTTTCAATGCCAGTCTGCCTACAGTACAGCGAACGAACGAGCGAGCGAGCGGTTCGACAAGCAACTGCGATTTTACTGTGTGTGTGCGAATTGCTACAGTATTCTATACGCGCAGTATCCTACAGATCGCTTCGGCGACCGATCAGCCGCCATCACGTGCTGATCGGCGTAGTCTGATGCGCTCACGCAACCGATGGATCGAATTAGCGGCAAGTCTTCCGTTGTCGCCGTCGGCGTCGCCGTCATTACACTTCGCCTGTTGCTATGTCTGTATGTATGTATGTAAAGCATAATCATGTTGAGTGCGTGATTTTGGCAATCTCGTTTTGCTCTGCTCTAGCATTCGTGTGTTTTGGGGCTAGCCTAATAAGGATAGCTTTTGCTGCTGCTGCCGCTGGTACTGCTGCAGTTGCCCCTGGTTGATCATTAGTCTGGTATACGGCTGGTGTCGGCGTCAATTAGCGCCGTTTAGACAGACTGTCGATCTCTCGCATCATTGATTGTCGCCCCTTGGCACGACTATTGTTATTATTGTTGTTGTTGCTGTTTTTGCTCTAGTAGTAGTAGTAGTAGTTGTAGTAGTCCGGACGCCAAATGCATCATGTACGCATCCACATGGGGTGGTCCTCGTGCCCAATCTCGGAGTGGATCACCGTGCCGACGTGCCAGCGCTGCCAACGAGTGGGCCACTCTGCTCCCTCGTGCACTGGCGCGGTCGTCACAGGTAAGCGCTGCCACAGGTGCGGGGTAGTTGGGCACCTCTCGAGAGAATGCAAAGCGGCGGCGACCTGCTATAACTGCGGCGAAGCAGGACACGCGGCCAACGTTGCCGCTTGTCCAAAGTACAGAGAGCAACTGGAGGAGCTCCGCCGCCGCGGCACCCGGCCAACGGCCGCGCACCTCGCGATAACACGAGTGCCAAACCCAACCCCGGCACCGGCTACCCACGAGGACCACCCCAGTGACGCCATGGACGCCGAGGGGTTCACCCTGGTCACCCAAAAAAGCCGCAAGAGGGTACAGACATCGCCTCCTCTGGACCCTCGTGCAACGAAGGCATCTAACAAGCAAGCCTCGCCCACCAACGACAATGACGCCAGTTTGTAAAGTACTCCAGCTCAACTGCAACCGCAGCAGAGGCGCGCACAACATGCTCCAGGAGGTCAGCAGCAGGGTAGGAGCCGACCTCTTGTTGCTCAGCGAGCCTAACATCCGGTGGGCAGAAAACCGTTCCCCGGACTGTTTTGCAGACGCCGACAGCGCTACGAGCATCGTACTTGACCATCGCAGCCAGATGCGCATCTCCAGACACGGCTGCGGCTACGGTTTTACATGGGTTGACGTCGCAAACATCGGACGCTTTTATTCCTGCTACTGCAGTCCTAACGTTCCACTTGACAACCTTAACAGGCTTTTAGACGACTTATCTTCCTCTTTTAACCAAACTGACGCGCCACTTTTAGTAATAACCGGAGATTTTAACGCCGCGGCCAGCGCATGGGGCTCGGCCAGAACCAGTCATAGAGGGCTCGCAATCCTCGACTGGTTAGCGGCTGAAGACCTCGTGGTTCTTAACAAAGGTACGCCCACCTTTCACAGGGCCGGGCGCACCTCATGTATCGATCTTACTATCACGCGCAGGGCCGATGCCAACAAGATTTTAGACTGGAAGGTGCTTCAGGAAGAGGAATCCCTCAGCGACCATTTTATCATCGAATTCCACGTGACTACTGCCACGATGACAAATCCAACGCAGCGTCCGCCCATCATACGCCAGGGAGCCGAACAACTTCGGAGGTCCCTCAGGGCCCTTATAGCAGCAGAGGGACCTCCAACTACGGCGGAGGGTCTCCAGCTGCTCCTAGAAAAGGCGTGCGCGGTCTTCCCAGGCCGTCCCGCACGTCGAGGATACCGAGGAAAGCCAAAACACTGGTGGACCGCGGCACTGGGACAACTACGGCGGAAATGCCTAAAAGCGCGACGGTGGCTCACCCGCGCCAGACGATCGTCACACGACGGGGAGGCCGCCAGACGCTTTAGAGCCGTATACAAGAACTTGCGGGCCCTCCTGCGCAGGGAAATCTTCAGGAGCAAGGAACGCTCCTGGAGGGCTTTCCTGGAGGAGCTGGAGGACGACCCCTGGGGGCGCCCATACAAAATGATCAGGGGGCTCCCCCCTTACAAGCGCAGGGTAGAAATATCTCCGGAAGATGCGCGGGTGGCGATCGAGGCGCTCTTTCCTCAACACCCACCCTTCGACCGCGCCCCCTACCTAGAGGCTTCAGGGGAGGAGGAAGAGGATACCCCGGAGGTCACGCTCCAAGAGGTGCTGGACGCTGCGGCACGCCTCAAACAGGGAAAGGCACCGGGCCCAGATGGTGTCCCGGTCTCCGCGGTCACAACACTGATGAAAGAATTTCCAGAAGCGGTGGCGTCAGCGGCGACCGGGATGCTCCGGTCGGGCTCGTTTCCCAGCGCATGGAGGGCCGCAAGCTTGGTCCTCATACCCAAAGGCCCCAGCTCTTACCGCCCTATTTGCCTACTCGGCTCCCTGGCCAAAGCTTTCGAGTCTATCGTGGAGGCACGCCTGCGGGACTTCGCGGAGGAGAACGACCTGCTGTCAGAGGCCCAGCATGGGTTCCGCAAAGGCCACTCGACAATCGGCGCCATAAAGCAGATCCAGACGCAGGCCGAACTCCTCCACGAATCCCCGCCAAGAAGACGGGACCTCTACCTCGCTATTTTACTAGACGTACGAAACGCTTTTAACAGCCTACCCTGGAGAGTCATCCTGGAGACTCTTCACAGGAAGAACGCTCCCTTTTACCTACGGCGCATTATATCGAACTACCTAAAGGACCGGACAGTACAGTCCCACGGAATCGTTTTTAACATGACTGCAGGGGTGCCACAGGGCTCCATACTTGGCCCCCTGCTATGGAACATAGCGTACGACGACGTGCTGCGACTAAGGGACCTGCCCCCCGGGGTCAGCCTCCTAGCCTATGCCGACGACCTCGTCCTTACCGTCCAGGCCCGGACACCGGACCTGCTGCAAAGCCGTGCGAACGAAGCACTTGAAGACGTCGCCCGCTGGATGCAAGCGGCGGGACTCGCCCTCGCCCCCGCCAAGAGCGAGGCAATACTTTTGGTAGGACGGAGAAACTGTCCTGCCATTCACCTTCGCCTAGAAGACCAAGAGATTGTGCTTGTTGACAAGGTCAGGTACCTCGGGGTCACCCTAGACAGGGGTCTCCGCGGCACTGAACACGTGCGGCGGGCGACGGAGAAGGCAACCAAGACAGCAAACAACGTCGCACGGCTTATGCCTAATAATCATGGACCACGACAAACCCAGCGGCGAATAATCATGTCCGTGGCCGAGTCAGTCGCCCTATACGGAGCTCCGGCCTGGCCGACCGACACTCTGAAGTTTGCCGTCAACAGGACGCGCCTGCGTCGGGCCCAGAGGGTCGGAGCCCTCAGGGTGATCGCGGCGTACCGGACGGTAAGCGCAGCGGCGGCTTTCGTCCTTGCTGGAACGATTCCCTGGGATCTGAAAGCTGCCGAACGCCGCCGCTTATGGGGTAACCCCCAGCGCAAGAAGGACGAGGAGCGTCGGCATACTATCGACCTCTGGCAGGAAGAATGGGCCGGCCTACAAGAGGGTGCCCCTGGCACCAGTCTCCGCGCCGTTATACCCGACATCAAGGAATGGCTAAACCGCCCGGGGGGTGAACTCACCTTCTACACGACCCAGATCCTGACAGGGCATGGCGACTTCCAGTCCTACCTGTTCAGAATCGGGAAGGCTCCCAGTCCTAAATGCATCCACTGCGGCGACGGACCGGAAGACACTTCAGACCACACGGCACTGAAGTGTCCAGCATGGGCGGAGCAGCGCGTACCTCTACTGCTTCTAATGAACACACCGGATTTTAACCTACGCGACGTCTGCAAAAAAATGACGGAAACGCTTTTAAACTGGAACACCACAGCCGGAGTCTTCAGAGCCATTCTACAGAAGAAAACGAGCGCCAACTACCTACGGCGCCCCCCCCTCCCCGTGGCTCCCGGGGAACACACCCGCCAGGAGTAGAAGACTCGCCCCCCCTGACTGTTTGATGATATGCGCAACGCAGTTCCCAGTCAGTGTGGGGGACGGGGACATGACTGGTTTTTAGTGGGTTGGAGCCCCACACTACCGGCCCGCATCTGCAGGGAGCTCCCCTGCCGCGGTGCCCGCGTGTGCAACCGCATTTCCCAGTTAGTCCTCTATAAAAAAAAAAAAAAAAAAAAAAAAAAAAAATGCATCATGTACGACACAAGCGAGGCTGATGACGTGACTCATACAAGCCTCCGGTGTGCAGCATTCGAAGACGAAGCATACGACAGAACTCACCGGAACTAATGGCATCTCCAGACATGACGGTGACAGACTTAGTCACCTCTAGGCTTAAGGATGAACTTAAATAGGAGCAGGGCATCCGATTGGTGGAAGGCATAATGAGAAGAAAGAACACTCTGGAAGACCACGAGCTGAATGAGGATGAGGCGACGAAGAGATTGAACGACGGCCGAAAACCAACATTAGCAGGAAAAATTGTAGACGGAGCGCACAGAATAATCTCAATTTTTAGCGAAGTAAAACGAAAGTAGTTTTGATAAAAATTGTTGTAACATATATTCAATAAAAAATAGTAGTAGTAGTAGTTGTTGTTAATGTCTCTGTCGTTCTCAAGGCTGCGTGATTTTCGGAATTGGTAGCAGGTACCATGTGGTGTTTGGTCATTACGCGCGCGTTTAGCTAGCAAGCACATCCTTGTTACATAAAAAGTTGTATTAGCATAAACTAAAGGCATAAACGGAATTATGCCTCTACTGATGCGTACGTTGAGTGAGAAACGATGAATGCAAACTGAAAATAAGACAGACTGCTGATATGATTAGGCGTCGATACGATCGGGCACCGGTTGTAGGTCGGTTGAAAAGGCTTACATCGCATCTTGCATGCCCGGATAATGATGATTATGATATCGTGTGACATTGACGCGCGCAACTCGGAAGGAAATTAAGAAAGCCAAATAAAGGAGGCTGACCGTGCCATGTCATTTGCGCTCTTCGCAATTGACAAAGCGGCCATTAGCGCCAGAGCCTGAGTGTTTGACGGATAAGTCTAAAGGAGAAGAGCAGATAGTTTCGTCCTGGTGAATGCTTGCATGGTGATGCCGGATGACCACATTATCGAACCTATATCTGAGCTCAAGCCGTAGGAATTAGAGTTGCCTCTACCGCCGGGCGGCTATTTGCATCCGACCGTTGTCTTCTTTCTTGTCCATGGCCGCCTTTGTGTCCGTCACCGCTCGTTCGAGTAGAATGACTGCATAGCGCGTAGCGGTTTCGCTTAGACGACCTGCGAAGTCGAAGTAGTGAAGGTTGTGTTGGTGGTGATGACCACGCCGAACTGTTAGAGACGTCTAGCTAGCGGCGGTGGCTTAGGCGGCTTACGCACCGTTCGAAATGGGCCTTGCCATGGCGACCACGGTTAGCAAAACAATCGCAACTCGTTCGAGCCCCGGCCTCGCTGGTTGTATATGTTGGACGTGGTTGACATTGCCCTGCTGCTACATACCTCTGCTGGAGAAAGTCTATATACATCTAGTACGAGAACGCGATGAAAAAGAGAGAGAGCGCGTGTGTGTGCGTGTGAGGGAGAGAAAGAGAGAGGGGGGGAAGAGAGAGACCTTCTAACAGGCCTCCCGTCTGTTAGAAGGTCTCTCTGTTTCCCAGACTTTCACTAGCATTGACGACAATAACAGTGACGGCCATTACTACTACAGCAACTATAACAACGACGAGCACCCCAACCTCGTCCTCGTCTCCGGGACGTAGACTTACGTAGGCAGCAGTCACAGTCGTAACACCAGAGGCTACGGATCCGGCAAGGTGGTCGAAGACTGTGACCAACGAGATGTTCTACATAGCCTGTGTACGGAGGGTAGGAGACGGCAGCTGGGGCTAGGCTAGGCGCCGACAGCCACCGCGACTACATCCCGAACCTTCCGGAATGAATCCCGGACCTTCTGAGTCTCCCGCTATGAGAGCTCGTCCGCTTTCCGCGCACCGCCGCTCGAGACCCGTCGAAGAACAGCAGTGTGCGGTCGAAAAACTTTTCCCGTCTGTCTAGTCGACTCTAGATTCGTGGCAGCAGGTGGCGGTGCAGGTGGTCTAGGGGACTAGTGCGCTAGTAATGGTAGTCATCTACCGGGGCGTCGCCAGTTCGGTCCGCGACGTTAATCCAGTCTTCTTCGAGCGATGCTCATTGAGAACAGGTTATGAACCAAATGCCGTTGAGAGTCAGCGGCCATGCTGCTGCCACAAGGACTGTTGGAAAAACCCTAGATATTCCAACATGTTTGGCCTTCGGTTCACTAAAGATATGCCACACGGGGTTCAAGCCCGTAGGGGGACGGACGGAAGATGGTCTAGAATTAAAAGCAACTTCGTTCGATTTTTTGGCCCAGTTGGAGGAAATGAACCCGAAGATGGGCTTAGCGTTGGAATCCGTACTCAACCTGCGGCTGCGAGACGATTCCCTAGTTCAGGCCTTCTTACCGGTTGCCAGAGGCGGACTGGGCCTGCCTGAAGCTATTTCTCTTTCAGTCGCAGCACACATCGCCTCTTTACATTCGGCGACTAGTGGTGTCGAGTCTATCCTGGACACCCGGGCGATTGCAAACTTCCAGGCCACGCTTGAACAGACTCACGATGACGCCATCGCATTATGTGGGTCTTTACCGGAGACTCCTTCTCTTCAGCGCGCGTGGTCAGAACTGGCAAACGACGGCCGATGGAACGGCCTGTGGGACCGAACAACTACGGCCGCTAGCAAAGCGAGGTTACAGGCAGTTTCGTCGCCCGGTGCAGGTGCATGGCTACACGCTCTCCCGAGGCCTCAGCTGGGTACCCTCGACGATGAGTCTACAGGAATACTAGTCGGGCTGAGGTTAGGAGTTGAGCTAGTCTCCCCACACCGGTGCAGATGCGGTGACGAGATCGACTCCCTAGGTCACCATGAACTCTCCTGTCTCCAGAGTTTAGGCAGAATCGCACGCCACTCGGCGTTGAACGAGACATTTAGCAGAGGGCTTCGGTCGGCAGGCTACCCATGCATTTTGGAGCCGTCTGGCTTAGTCAGAGACGATAGAAGGAGACCTGATGGAATAACCCTGACTCCCTTCGAGCGGGGCCAAATGCTGGTGTGGGACGCGACCGTAGCCGACTCTTTAGCCCCCTCAATGGTCGGTACGGGCGCAGCCCGCCCTGGACACGCGGTAGCCCTAGCGGAAGCAGCCAAGTGCAGAAAATATTCAAGCATCAGTTATCCACACTTGTTCTCACCGCTTGCATTCGAGACATTGGGGGGGCCTGGGTCGCTCACGACGAAACTGCTCAAGGATGTCGGGAAAAGATTGGCGCTCGCTACAGGAGACAAGAGGGCGGGCGAGTATTTACTGCAACGTCTGTCATTAGATGTTCAGAGGGGGAATGCCGCTACGGTGAGAGGTACCATGGCTAGGTGGACCTGCCCAAGCCTGGACCTAGTGTCTCGAGTTATGCCCCAGCGGGCTGTGCACACGTTCTTACATCATAAATGTATATTTTGCTACACTTAAATAAATGATGATATATATATATATATATATATACACGTCCCACTATTAAATATTACTGACTTAGACACGGAGTGCCGGAAAGTGCCCAGGGTGAAAAGGGAGGGACCCTAGGGACGAAAATGTTAAGTACCAGTGTCAGCGAGATGTCAAGATGAAGCAAGAGAGAGAGAGAGAGAGATGCCAGATGCGAATAACTGGCAAAGGAAGCCAAATAATAAAAAGACAAAGGAAGCCAAATAATAACAGAAGGGAGAGAGAGAAACTTAAGAGCGAGAGAGAGAGAGAGAGAGAGGAGAGAAAAGCTAAAGAGGTTGGTGCTGCTCCTGCCACTGCCGACGCTGCTGCTGCCGCCGGCGGTCTGTCATTAAGTCTAACAGAAGATTACGTATGTTCAATCTCTCTCCGTCCCCCCGCTCTCTCTCTCTGTCTTCTGCGGAGTTGATGGCAATGACGATGATGATGATGATGGCAATGATCATAGTGGTGGTGGTGGTGGTGGTGGTGGTGGCGGTGATGATGGTGGTGGTGGTGGTGATGATGATGATGATGGTGGTGGTGGTGGTGGTGGTGGTAATTGCGGCAGAGTGATTACAGTGGCGGCGGTCTAGCGCACACATGCGAACGAACACACGAACGCTGGAGAGACGATGTCGCCTGTCTGCTGCCCGCGAACGCTCTGGTGGCGTTCCTTGTGCTAATAATAATAATAATAAAAATGATGATAATCATCATCATCATAATGTGATATGATAATGGCTCGCGTTGATGACATGATGTAGTAGCAGCAGCTGCACCTTCGCCCCTGTTGTCACTGCTGCTCATCATGGCCATCATCATCATCACTATCATTATTATGATTGTCATCGTCCTTCTCTCTCTCTCTCTCAATTGCCAGCGCGCTTGGCAACTTGCCCTCTAATCAGGCTGATGAAGCCACTGCTCCTACTACTCATCATAAGTTAGCCTACAGCTTGGGAGGGAGACACAGAGAGAGAGAGAGAGAGGCGGAGGCAAAGTCCGACGCCGAGCGCCTCAAATGAAATCACCATTATCACGTTAATTAACACGATTTTACAACAACAACAACACCAATAATAATAACAACACCAACAGGTACTAAAGCTGCTACAACGAACTACCATGAAATACTCCGACTCCAACTTACGGGTCAGTGTGATGCCATCGTAGTCATAGCCATAGGATTAGTCAAAGTTTTTTTATCGGTTATCTATGTTCGAGTTGTTGAGACTCACGCCACAAGGGCCACCACCACCACCATCAAGTGAGATTAAAGCGGCGGCGGCGGCATCATCATCATCATCATCATCATTTGACACGATTTACCGACGGCCCTGATACCATCACCATCATCTTTCGGTAGTTCAATCTCAGCTACGGCTGGCCGGCCGCCTGACCGCCTGGCTGGCTGGCTGTCAGGCAGGGGCCGTGGTCAGAGCGAACGACGACAATAATGACAAACGCTAGCTTCTCTCCTCCGGATGCGGCCTCTCGGTGAGTCCGCCGCTTAATTGAAATTCTTGATGGCGGGGAGCTTGTCGTCGTCGCCGCCGCCGCCATCGCCATGGTTGTGAATGAGGTGGTGAGTTGGCTCGAGCGCAATTCCCCGTACACCCCCGGCGGGTGTGCGTTTCTCCCTCCACCGGCCCCCTCGTGCCTGACACTTCACCCCTCCCTTTCCCACCACCACCACCCTAGCTTAGCCCCGCATGAGCATCCCGGGAGGTGGGGGGGTTGTCATTTCTCTCTTAGTTGAATTATTGTCGTCGTCGTCGTCATCGTCCTTGCCGTTGTTAGTCAACCATCTATGTATATAGTTCTCTAGAACAACTCCATGCATGCGCAGCGATTGCTCGCCACCAATCACGTCAGTGGTGTGACCTTGCTGATGATGATGATGATGAGGGCAGAAATGGCCATGGCAAACAGAAGAACAGACCTCTGATCACCTCAGATCGTCTCTCTCTCTCTTACTGTCCCCGTTAGAGCCTCTCGGGTCACCCTGTACTTGCAGACTTTATCTTGCCCCTATTTCTCGCCCGCTTATCTTTCTCTTTATTTCTTTCTCTCTCCCTTCTCCTCTCTCTCTCTCTTCTAGCATTTGCTCTCCGTTCCTCGCTTTGTAATGGCATTTGGCCGGTCTTCGTCATTGAGTGCCGATGATTAATTGTCGTCGTCATGACTTGGTCAAGCTCGAGCGCTACCGCTGTCGCGTGCTTTGTATGCGTCTCGTATCCCATCCGATGCCGCCTGCCCTCCACCGCGGGCAGCCCGAGATGGCTGTCTTCGACTGACTGTTCCTCTGGACAGGCTCACGCCGTAGCATAGCGCCGCTACTTCACCACGCTGGTTTCTAAGGGTATCATCACCGTTGTTATCAAGATTGTCTTCACCGTCAACTTAATTATTATTATTATTATTATTATTATTATTATTATTATTATTATTATTATTATTATTATTATTATTATTATTATTATCATTATCATTATTATTATTAGTATTATGGTCACAGCTAAGAGGCAGAATGAGGGCGAGGACGACGGATGTTTGCGTACGTTCATGGTCGGACGGACGGTTCCGCATTGCATACGCATCGGTCGGCACAGTGTTCTGGGCTGAAAGTGGACTGATTTGACGCCAAACCTCAGACACCTACGCCGAGATGGCTTCGACCCGGTACGGCCGGCAGAGATTGATTTGCTACTCACACGTTCGGTCACACATTGTGGGTAATGTGCGTCGCTGAAACAGACGTGGTAGACAGACGCTGCATGTCTAAAGACACATGCACGAACGCCGGACAGTTCTGTCAGCATGCATTCTCTCATACGTCATGAACAACAATGACAACGACATGACGTGAGCGTCGTTATTGGTGTTGTTGTCGTCGGGGGATGAGTTCTGCTGTAAGTGTAATGAATAGCCGATGTAGACTGGTTAGCTATTGTCGATATTGTTTTATTGTTATTGTGTTTGTTTTACATTTCTAGTTCACTGTACTTTTCAGGCAAAACCATGTTCCACTGCCGAACTATGCGCATAGGATTTAATGAATTACTGACAACAATGCCGTTATGAAAGGTGGCCCTCTGAGCCAAAATTGTTGATCGTTTTTATCGTTGTCGATGTTGATGCTGTTATCTTGTTAATGTGTTTGTTATTACAATAGTTTTTATCGCTCTTGGATTGACTTGAATTTTCATTGGTATGCTACTTGCGTCATCGACCCAGCCGATAATTATGCGACTAATTTGACGTTTCACACTTTGGTTCGTTAATACGAATACTTGGGAAATTATGTGAGAAGAGATTGAAAATCCTTAGAGACTAAAGTTGCGTGCACATCTTTGCAAGCCGATTCTGATATTTCACATAATTTTCAGAAGCCAAACGCATTTCAACCCAGCATTCACCTCGATGCGAATAAGGCCAACTAATTTACCTGCAAAAAGACCTGGAAATCAGGGTAAAGAGTAGCAGTTTTTATATCATTTGCGATACGACCACAGCCAGAGTTCGAGCGGTGGCGGTTGATTGGAAAACGAAACCTGCGCGCTTGCGTACAAACAGCCAAGCAGGGGAGCAAGGCACAGAACACTTCAGTGAAATTTCGAAGTTAAAGCCGGTAACGAGCCCTGGGTGAGTCTAAACGGAGAAAAGGGAAATCAAGGCTGCACTGTGCCAAAAGAACCGCTGTCGATATCACCTGCCGCCTATGCGCATGTACATATATATATATATATATATATATATATACTTTACCATACAACTACTACTACTATATAGAAGTAGAGGTGTATACAAATAAACATATATACATTTATATGCATACAGTTCTATATAATCTAGAGCAGATTGTATAAAAATGGATATATGGCGAGCACGTTCCATGTGGGCCAGCTTAGACTCGACGAAGGTTAATTGGCTATAGGCGAAGTCTTTCACTAATGAGGACCGAACCCCCGGCGTGACTCCTGGACACTAATGAGGATCCGAGGCACGAGACAATAATTTCAATCAATCAATCGGGCTGCTTACACGTGCCGTTTATTCAGAGTGTTGCTGCACGCATTTATTTGCAATATACTCCACCGTTAGGCTAATAGGGTACGTGTAGGATGTTATTCACAACGCCGAGGCACACGATGGTGGATAACTGAGGTACAATTAGTCTAGTCTTAGAGGCGTCTAAAGGCAGCCAACTGGTTATGATGTGAGGATGGCCCGCGTAGATGCGAGGTGAGTAGTGGCATTAAAGCAGTGTAAATTATTTTTCTGAACGTAAACCTCTTGACGCGAAGATGCACGACCGTTACGGAATAGCAGCACGTTGGATGCTGGTCTCAGCTACCAACTCCACAAAGAAGTATATTCCTCTATTAGTTAGCTATCCTTCTGGCTATATTAATTAGCTATATATAGCTCAAACAGTTCTACTTATATATAGTCGAGTCCGGTGGCGTGGTGCATTCGTCTGCGCCTCGCGACCGGAGTAGACACATAGGTGCGCAGGTGGTTCGAGCCCCACCGTTGCACATTTGTATTTGTAGGGGGGTACTTCGCCCATAAAGTAATGCGAACAGCAGTCCCGTAGACGTTAAATCTTGGCTGAGGGTCAGCCCGAAAAGTTTAACTATTGCTTGGTCTTTGTTTATGCCACACATCTTCTCGTTCTAATTTTTCTAGCGTTTGCCGATCTAAAACGATCGATTCTCCTTCATCTGCACATCGGTATTGCAGATAATAGTTATATAGGTATCTACTTACGCTGGCACGTAGAAAAATCCTATGTATGCGCAAGCTGCCTAGTAGAAGTCGCGTGCGTCGACCTTACTGACATACTGATCGAATCTCTGCTTGCGGAAACGACGTCTTGATGTCCTGTCAACAGTTCGAATGTCGTACTGGATAATGCCGTGTCTCCCTTATACAATCGATAAATAGGTGGTATTATTATAGTGCCCCCCCCCCCTGTACACGTGTGGGGAGTGTCCGCTCTTATAGGCAGGCTTTAATGCATAATAGTAACCGCTCACCAGTGTTGCCTCTAACATAGTAAAACTTGCAAGGCATGCTTATACAACGTGTTTTGCATTCGACTCGGGCTCGATAAATCGGCCAGTCGTCGGCGTTATTTATTGGTTTATTTACCAACAGCCATTTTCTTCCGGTAAGTAAACGAGCAAACATTGCGGTGTTTTCGGCGAACAAGCGTAATAAGATACCGCCTTCGTACAAATAAACGTCTGCAAACCCACGGTACGCTCGGGAACACCGCCAGTGTATGTAATTCGGCGCCCCCGATGCACTGTAGTCCAACAGAAATCAATACGTGATTACAACTACTACTTTGTGATGCACTAATGTGATAGTTGTACTATGGTATCTGCTTTCAATACGTCAAGTCGGTTGCTATTGACATTTTTGTTCAAAACGTTTATGTTCACGGAGCTAGGTACGATCAATGGCCGACGTTAGTGATGTTATCAGGAAACAAGGTCTGCCTAATGTCTCACTGCGAAGTTCAACAACAACTCAGCAGAAACTAGATGCTAGGGTGTGCACGGGATCGATCAACGCAGCGGGGTCGGCTGTGTAAGAATGTGCCCTCCACCACGCAATGAAAAGAACTCGTTGACGAGAGAACGGCTTCAGCAGACCGTTTCATTGCATCTGGGTGTCAGGTCGCCCTTGCGCAAACTAAGCTGCGACGACAACAACAACAACAACAGCGATTCCGCCGGTGAGATAATGATCTCGGTCGGTGGTGTCGAATGGACTTCGTGGGCGTTCTGAAATGTCAGGTGGAGGCACTAAAAGAACACTTAATGTAGAGATCATACGAGGCAATGTTCATTTGGCGTTGTCAAAATTGAAGAGCGACGGGGAAAGGGCGCAAGGAAAAGAGAGCGATGATGAGTTAAGTCCGATCAACAGAGAAGCAAAGAAAACCAAGAGTCTTTTCTCGGAACTAAACGACTAAAAACAAGCATACAAAAAACAAATGCCTAGAAAGACGTCAAACTTTGCCGTTTGTTGGCCGGTGCGCCTAAAAGGCATGAAGAAGAGACGAAGTGACGACGAAGCTGGTCATGACTTCGTTGCCGTCTGGCTGGGTCAGCAGAAGGCCGACGCCTGCTGAAAAGCCAATGACCCGAAACTCGAATACGAACGATCCCAGCCACCAACTTTAGCCAATGACAGGCTGGGGAAATTGTGCGCTGCCCTTTAGCGGGACAGCAACACACAGCCGATTCGGACAGAACAGACACAAGTTCGAGTTGAGAGGAAAAACAAAAGATGATGAGGGAAGAACTTACTTCTATTACCTACTACTAATTTAATATGACTACTACTACTACTACTATCACTACCCCACCAATATTTCACTACCCCACCAATAGCCCACTACCCCACCAATATCCCACTACTCCACCAATAGCCCACTACCCCACCAATAGCCCACTACCCCACCAATACTTCACCATCCCACCAATTCTTCACTACCCCGCCAATACTTCACTGCCCCACTAATACTTCACCACCCCATCAATACCCCACTACCCCAACCATGCCACCACTATTGCTGCTGCTTGCTAATGACATCACAGCAAAACAACAGCGTCGTCACGTCGAATATGTCAACAGTCGGCAGCGGCACTGACGCGATGCCTAGGAGCACGAAATATGGTATTGTCCACACCAACTTACTCATACGTCTATCAAACACGCTCGCTCGCTCTTCGTTTTAACTCGGATTGAACTAGGAGGAGAAGGAGGACATTCAGACGTCCGCAGCGCCTCTATCAATATACAGTCTTCTACGTTGTCCTCCACGTCGCCTCGTTCGCTACTGCGTGCCGCGAGCCGACTATGGTGGTATAATATTAGCAGCAGCAGCAGTAATGCCAGTATCAGCCGGACGCCGACAACAGTCGTCGACATTGTTGTTGTAAAAATAGTTATTGTTGATGTCGCTTTTGTGGTGGTGGTCATGATGCCGTCGTTGTTGTCGTCGTCGTCGTCGTCGTCGCCGCCGCGGCGTCACTCATCCCGAGGGAGAGAACCCGCAGGCGAGTACACACCGTGAGTACGCGAGTTGTCTATTGTCATATAAGGTTAGCCCAACGTACAGTGTAGTGCTATTGTGCTGCTGCTGTTGTTGTTGTTGTTGTTGTTGTTGGTGGTGCTGTTATTACAATTATTATTGTTGTTGTTCTTGTTGTTGCTGTTGCTTCTGTTGTTGTTGTTCTACTTCTTAGGTTATTGGTATTTGTGGCGGTGGTGGTGGTTGCTGGTATTGATGCCCAGGGATGGTATTGTCGTCGTCAGTTGTCTGTCTGCCGTCAGTTTCGCCGCTAGACACGCGCACCCGCTTACCCCTGGCGATCGGCGAACCGTGGACGCCGCGCTAAGAGGCCAACCGGCGACCTGTAGTTATTTGCTCGAGGCGTCGAGAGTGGGCAAAGGAAGCAAGGAGATCGAAGTGAGGCTGGCTGGTGGGCCAGGCTGGCGGACTATGGGAGGGATGGGGTTTAAGCCGGTAGCGGTGCGGGATTATGATAAGGTTGTACTGACAACCACGGCCCATTCTCGGATGGATGAGTTCGAATTGGCTTCTAATGCCGGACATAACAGCAGCAGCAGCAGCAAGAGTGCTAGAAGCGGTGGCAGGAACACGGCGACATCCGAATCGCGTCCCTCCGAACCGCTTTCGTCAATGGGGAGTCTAAGGCTAGCTACGAGTGCTGCAGCCACCGCCGCTACCGTCACCGTCGCTGCTCTAGTGATAAAAGGACCCATGCCAGTGATGACAGAAGAAGAAGAAGAAAGAGAAAAGGATGAAGACGAGGACGAAAGAAAAAAAAACACGAAAATATGGTAGCCTTACGAACTGTAGTAGTGTGCCGTCGAGGTGGTAGTATCTGTAGTGCAATCTATAAATACAAGTATTTATAGGGAATCAATGGTTAAAGAAATGCAAGCGTCAGATAGTGTTGCAATGACAGTGGTCGTCGCCCACAGCATTTTATTGCCCTAGTCGCACATTATTGTTCTTCGACAGCATTCTGATACATTGCTTTGACGAGGCCTCATCCTGAATGCTTGCGTTGTTCCGCCTTTATTATTATTATTATTAGTATTTATTACATGTTAAACAATGTTACAGTTGTGAGGTCTGAACGTATTATTGCAAAGTTTTTTAAAATAATTAGTTCACTGCATGGCGCCTAAAATAGATGCCGCGTTCCCTCTGCAAACGGCCAAGGACAACGCTTGCCTCAAGAATTGACCCTCTCTTCGGTCGTTCGTGAGCTCCTGAATTCGCTTACTTAAATCTTTGAGAAATGCTTCGGTTCCCTTGCTGATTGGTCCTAGTGTCTCCATGGCGATAGGCACAAATATAAATCTTGTTTCCAGTCCAGCATATTTAAACCGTTTTCTGGCGTCCGCGTGCTTTGCTACCCACCCCGGCTCAACAGAGCTGTGGTGTAAATAGGAAGCCGCGGTTGTGCACGAAACCGTTGCATCCCAAGCTAGGGACATTCCTTGTGACCATAATAATAATAATAATAATAATAATAATAATAATAATAATAATAATTATTATTATTATTATTATTATTATTATTATTATTATTATTATTATTATTATTATTATTATTATTATTATTATTATTATTATTATTATTATTATTATTATTATTATTATTATTATCGAAAAGAGCGACATTAGTGACTTTGAGTTGAGCTCGTGAAACTAGGCAGTCCCAACTATCACATGCCTCCGACAAACATTTGATTAGAATGCATCGTATACCAACTAGCCGTTAGCGTTGGCAAAAATATGGGATTTCTTGCCGAATACCCTACCTGGACTCCCAACTTGGCGCTGGCACGATAGTGTAGTGTGTGTGTGGAATTAGAAATGATTCCGCTACGACGATGACAAAGCCCTAAAGCGAGGCGATTTGTCTGTGTCCCGCACAGTGTGTGCCTTATACATGAGTGACATTTTATGTTTCTGCTTGTAATTGCTCCTATCTATTTATCTGTATACATATATACTTAAATTGATTTACTAATGGCCTGTCTGCCATTAGTTATTGATTGATAACTACCGCCCGTCCTCATCCCAGTTGAATTGCCAATCACATAGCAGAGTCGTTTCGTTCTGAGGTTCAAACGACACCAGATTAGTACAGGTAGTAATAGACAAGATTAATCGTTGTAGGCGTTGTTTGCCTACGTATGTGCATGTGATGCGCTCGCGTGTGCGTATCCATAAGCATAAATTTCGCAACACATTTTCCTTATTGGCGGCGTTCCTACGATTCCGTGCCTGTCGCCATACTCGCGACCTCTGTGTTGTCTCGCGCATGGTACAGCGTACTACCGTGTCTTGAAACTCTCGAGGACTGATGAGCCGTGAAAAGCCCAGCAACTCGAATAGTAACGGCGCTAGGCCGACTGGGGGATCTCAAAGATGGCCGGAAGGGTATTGTTACCACTATACCACGACCACCACCAACACCAACATCAATCATCATCACCCGCAGCAGCCTGCGAACACCAACATCCCCCGACTCATCACCAGCGCGAATGTGCTACCACGGTAATACGGGTCAGGGTCGGGCGCTCTTGGACTAGTCAGAAAAGCGCGCGCGTAGCGAGGCCGTAATGACATACAGAGATGAAAGACGGGGCTATTTTATGGGGTGAGCCATACGTTAGGTCACAACGTGCCGATGATCAGCGTCGTTGCGAAGGGGGGGGGATCGCCTGGTCTGTCGCCCACCCAGTTGTTGGTTGTATGTCCCTTGTCGGCGGAGTAGTGTTTTTACTACTACTACTACTACTACCGGTACTACAACAACGTTAACACGACAACTGACAGACAAACACTGTACTCCCTGTACACTGCGTGAATCCCATCGAACAGACCGCCGACGATGGGGTGGGCGATTGTGACCAACCAGCCGACCCCCACCGACGCTGATCATCGGTACGGTTCGGCCTTCCGGATGGACATAAAATTGCCCTCTCTTCCATTTGTATGCCGTAACGGTCTCTCTTGTGCGTGCGCCTATCGCACGATAGTGTCGTCCCTATCGCCGACTCCGGGGTCGCCCCGCCCGTCCCCCGACCCGTATTGCCGTAGTTCGACATTCATTCACACAGGCGATGAATCGGGGGGTGTTGGTGTTCGTAGTGGTGAAGGCAGAGGTGCAGGTAAAAGTGATGATGATGACGGCTGGATTTGCTGCCAAGCGAGACTAGCCCTATCCGTAGGACGAGACGGGAGGGATGGAGTTTCTCGTTCTTATCCTCCACTGCTGTTTGATGCTCGGGCGGGCGCCCCAACGAGCGGGCATACTGTGTCTTTCGCGCCGCAAATATATGCACACAAGCATATATATATAGCCTATCGCTGTAACCTTCTCTACAAATATCTAAATGCAGTCTAACTATTTGCTCTTGAAATAACGCTGGAAACCTGGGTCATAAGACAGGATGCCCGGGTAGACCTATATACGAGGTGTGTTCAAAAAGTATCGCGACTTTTGAATTTTCGCGGGTTACGTATATTCGAATTTCGATTTTTTGTGGCGTTATGTTGATACTCATGTCTCTCACGTATGCCGACAAGCTCGGCCATTTTGAATGTTCACTTAATTGTTGACAGCTGCTTTGCTTGCACGTGTTTTGGATCGTCTTCGATTTTTACCTATTCAAAAAAATGGATCAAAGAACCTGTATCAAATTTTGTGTGAAAAACGAAATTAAGTGCGCGGATGCATTCCGAATGTTGACTGTGGCATACGGAGAAGCTACCTTGGACCGAAGCAACGTTTATCGGTGGTACAAAATGTTCTCAGAAGGCCGAGAAGATGTGAACGACGAAGAGCGTGCCGGACGCCCGAGCACTTCAACAACAGACGAAAAAATTAATGAAGTGGAGAAAATGGTATTGGCCAATCGTCGAATCACCGTTAGGGAAGTTGCTGAGGACCTAAACATATCGATTGGCTCGTGCCATTCGATTTTTATCAATGATTTGGGCATGAGACGGGTCGCCGCGAAATTCGTACCAAAATTGCTCAATTGCGACCAAAAACAGCATCGCATGAACATTGCTAATGAGACGTTGGACTCTGTCCGCGACGACCCAAATTTGCTCCAGAGGGTCATAACTGGTGACGAATCGTGGGTTTATGGTTATGACGTGGAAACCAAAGCTCAATCATCTCAATGGAAGCTGCCGCACGAACCAAGACCGAAAAAAGCGCGCCAAGTTCGGTCGAATGTGAAAGTTTTGCTGACAGTTTTCTTCGATTGCAGGGGCGTGGTGCATCATGAGTTCTTGCCACAGGGTAGAACGGTCAATAAGGAATATTACCTGCAAGTTATGCGCAATTTGCGCGAAGCAATCCGCCAGAAACGCCCGGATTTGTGGAAGAACAAAAATTGGCTTTTGCACCACGATAACGCCCCTGCTCACACATCGTTGCTTGTGCGCGAGTTTTTGGCCAAAAACAACACACTAATGATGCCGCAGCCACCGTATTCCCCAGATCTGGCCCCCTGTGACTTTTTCTTGTTCCCTAAACTGAAGAGGCCCATGAAAGAACGACGTTACGCTACGCTTGACGAGATAAAGACGGCATCGAAGGAGGAGCTGAACAAGATAAAAAAAATGGTTTTTTGAAGTGCTTCGAAGATTGGAAAAACCGTTGGCACAAGTGTATAATATCTCATGGGGATTACTTTGAAGGGGACAAAATATATATTCATGAATAAATGAATAATTTTTGAAAAAAACACAAAAGTCGCGATACATTTTGAACACACCTCGTATATATATACACTTCTGTTTTTATTATCTTAATTTTCTCTTCTTGTCCCCAAACCCTTATACCATTTTTCATAACAAAATCTCAAGCACGTGCATGTATGCTGTTCCGTAAATAAACCATGTCTAAATTGGAATTAAAAAATATATCCTGTAAGTTCATTGTTATTTATTAAAACAGCTTTGTTTTTTTGTCTTTCGTGGCCATAGTTTTGTTAGCTCTTGCTATTTTGAGGGCTTTTGTCTTATAAACAATTTGCCTTCAAGGAGCCGCTGGCATGTAACCTCCTGATAAGTAGCGCCTTAATCCGGGGAGATGTGCGGACGATGGCCATAGGCAACCCTTGTCTTTAATTTTCTTGGTCAACTTAGCCGTCGCGTTTGGAGTCGATGTCTTTACAAGTAGTTTTACTTCGCCAGACGCCGTTTATAAATCTTTTGCACCTGGATTCCTAGTCTGTCTGGGGATGGGATTCTGAGGGACTCGTACAGCATGAGAGTTTCCGGTTTCCCGGGTTGATGCTATTTGAAATAGCTGCCGGCTTGAGCTTGTTTCCCCGGGCAAGGTCTACCCGGCCATCCTGTCTTATGACCCAGGTTTCCAGCGTTATTTCAAGAGCAAATAGTTAGACTGCATTTAGATATTTGTAAAGAAGGTTACAGCGATAGGCTACTTCATTTGTTATTCGTTAGTTTTCAGGCTCATAACGTACATGCAAGTGACGCAAAAATGGTTGCTCTTCTGCGCGCTCCACTCCCATGGTGTCTCGAATATGAAGAAAGACGAGCCGACCCTTACGAGCATAAAGCAGGAAGTTTTGTAGCGTTGGGAACTGATTTGCAAGTTTCGTTACTAGTCGGTTGTTCTTCTCCTTCGAAGGCGAGACTGAGACCTGATCACTAAGAATGCTCCCTCCTCGAGCGTCGACGTTTTTTTAAGTCCTACTATTCTGTTTTACCTACCTACGACCTAAGGTCTTACCTTCGTTATTTTCTTCGTCTTTTTTTCTTCTCTTTGTCATTCTCATTGTCTTGTTCTCGTAGTTAGTTTTGATAAGGATCTATTTTCGGCCAACGGCCTACTCGTTTACCCTAGTTCTAAAGGGGTTTTATTTACCTGATATATCCGTAACACAGTGGTAGGTTGTGAGAGTTAGGATGACGCTCTGCCCGAGGTTCGTGAGCTTATTGGAGAGGACATGTGTCTATAAATATATATATATATATATATATATATATATATATATATATATATACATACATACAAGTTTTTCGGCATATACATGTCAAAGCGCTCAATATGAATACTCAATGTGCGTATCCTACTACGACGCTTGGGTGCGACAGTGAGCCGGCCCACAACGTCGTTCGATCCACATGTTAAGTCGTCGTTGTCATCATCATCATCGCCATGCTGCCTCCTTGCGCCGTTCGGTGCTCTGGTGCTCTATGTCGGTTACTTCTTTTCCACGGCATGCGGAGAGTCGTGCCGCAGCATGGTCATTATCAGCAGTAGAAGCAAAACGCGTCAAGCATATTAGTGAGGAGGCGCAGAGTTTTCCAAACGCCAACTAGCTGAGAGTTAGGCCGCCCCTGACCCCTATATTTCTGTTCTCCTCTCTCTCGGCCTGTATCATTCATTTTTGCTGCTCTCCCTTTTGCCTGCGCCCCCCCCCCCCCTATCTCACTCTTTCTTGCCCCCTTATCGCCGCCTTAATTTGGAGAAGACAGCGTGCAGACTTCGCTAGCGGCGGGAGGAGGAAAGGTGGTAGGGAGGGGGTCAATAGCTTGACTGGAACACAGGTGAAGCGGCAAATTATCCGGAGCCCGAGTACGGACCTGCCTTCCTCGCTGTCGTCTTCCGTCGGTGGCGACGGTTTCTACCGACGGAAGGGGCCTGAGAGGAGCCGATCGAGGCCTGGCGAGGAGCCGATTGGGGCCTGGCGAGGAGCCGACCGGGGCCTGAGAAGAAGCCGATCGGGGCCTGTAGTGCATCGGACGCGACGACTGGCTTCGTCCTAGAGGCTTCTAGGGCTTCCTGAAGCCGCTCGAGAAGAACGCTATGACTTCCACTGCGTAGTAGTCGTGGTTGTGATGGTGGTGGTAATGGTGATGATAGTAGTAGTAGTAGTAGTAGTAGCAGTAGTAGTAAGAGTAGTACAAGGAGCTAGCTGGCTTTGCTGCTGCTGGCATGACTGCGTGTGCGTACGAGGGACCACGAGGGTGCAGCGGAACACCAGTGGCTATTATCGACAAATAATCCTGCTGAAGCAGACGCCGTTGCCGATCCCTACAGGCATCCGCCGCTGTGCGCCACGCGTCTCCATGCACTTCGCCGTCGTGATCAGCCTCTGAAGAGTGGAATAGTCTCTTATCATCAAGTCTATCTCATAATTGCGTTTGCTACTGTGGTTGTTGTTGTTGTTGTTGTTGTTGCCCTTGTCGTCGCTGTTGCTGCTATTGTTGTTACTGTTTTGCTGTTGTTGTACCTCTCATTGAAGTTGCTTAAATTGCTATTGTCGTTCCACCTATTGATGTTGTCTAGTGTCATTGTTGTTGCTGTTGTTGTTGTTGTTGTCTAGTGTCATTGTTGTTGTTGTTGTCTAGGGTCATTGTTGTTGTTGCCTTTATTGTTGCTGACTTTGGAGTGGATGTAACTGTCGTTGTTGCAGCCGCTGCAGTTGTTGCTGCTGATAATTGTTGTTGATACTGCTGAAAAAGTTGTTGTTGTTTTTGTTGTTGTTGATACTGCTGAAAATGTTGTTGTTGTTGTTTTTGTTGTTGTTGATACTGCTGAAAATGTTGTTGTTGCTATTGTTGTCGTCGTCGCACTCAATGCTGCTGCTGTTCATGGCAAGGGCCGTAAATGCCGAAAAGCCGCTGTTGGCCTGTGTAGCTATGTAAAGTCTCCAATCTAACCAGGCGTCGCCTTGATGCGGAAAAACCCTCGTCCTAATATATGACTTAGCCGCCCGCCCGCCGGTATCTACAATATTGGCGGTCGGCTAGGATCTGTCGTCTTCGGGCCTTTTTCTATTCCGGGCAGCTACTCCAATCTTTCCGCAGCTGCTTCAAGTCGTTCACGGCTAACGATAAACGCCTGCAAAAGCCCGGACACCCGACCACTCTCAAGACCTGCTGCGACTTGAAAATTTACGACCACGACCTTCGATCCTTCGACCGCCGATCTGAGGCTGTTACAAATCCGACGAGCTACAAACTACCGTCCGTTTTGTAGGCAGAGTTTGCCATGTAGCGTGGCGCAAACATCTTGGCTACACTTAGGCCACTTCTCTGCAATGGTTAACTGATGAGATGCAGCTGTGCATTGCAATCAAACTGGGTCGTCAGTTCGACGCATATGACACTAGAGTATACGCATGGTTGCGCCAGATAACCAGATAAGTTAAGGGCTGCTCTATTTGTTTTTTTTATATGATTTTCCGTAAGGCAATTGCCCGTGTACGGTTTATTCATGTCATGGCTAATTTTGATCCACTCCGGCATTTACCTTGTCTAAATTGGAAACCATGCAAACCAATTTAAGAGTGGCCGGTCTGGGTCTCGAACCCAGTCCTCCCGAATGCAAGGCAAAGGCTTTGCCACTAAGCCATCTTGCTCGGCTATTAAAACTGTAAAACGGTTAAATCCTAGTCTGTAACTGCAACCACAAAACAACTGCATTTACCGACACAGGTCTTGACTGGACACCCACGCTGGATGCTGTTTTAAAACAGGAGAAAAAAATCAGATGATACAGATTGAAGAGAGTAGTGTAGGTAAACGAACGGTAAACGGCTGTTTTACTAAAACAGCGCGCTAGATCGAGACCAGGCCCCCGTCGGTGTCGTTGTGCTGACGTTGTGACGCTGACATAACAGCTTATTCGCTGTTTTGTTTATATTCAATGCGCTGCACACACGATGGGCGTCATCAAACGTTGCTTGTAAAGTTCGGCCTGGCCGAGCGATAGTTATGCTGAAACAACGGTTGTAGCGCATACGTCAATGATATGGCTGTTGCCAAACCAACAACACACAACCCCAAAATAGCAGAACGCTTAATACTTGATACTGCAGAATAATGCTATTGCCAACGTACCATGAGCTCGACTATTACTACTGCGATGACATAGTGTATATATATATACATGTATATATATATATATATATATATATATATATATATATATATATATATATATATGTAGATATCGATATAGATATATATATTTAGATATCTATATATATACATATATATATATATATAATACTATATTGTTATGCGATCTGTACACATACAGGTGTAGTTGAGATAGCATAAGCCGCAGCAGCCTGTAGGAATACGAAGAACTTAGAAGTAGGGCCCATACTGAACCAGTGGTGGACACTCAACGGTTTTTGTGGCATGAGTTGACAAATAAAATGCCCACAAAACACGACAAGGCAGGCAGAACCGACGACATAATGGTGCGGGCTCTCAAATGAACCGTACATTGGCTCCCCGTGGAGAGGGAACACGGAGGCCAGGCAGAGAACGGCAATTGAGGACTTCGCAACTTGGGTCGGTCGCAGCGCCTAACCCGTATGTATCCAGCCGCTAAGCCAAATGTCAGTAGATGTACATATGTAGCAATAAATATATCTGTGTAGATATTTATATATATATATATATATATACCCCGACACATGTATCGAGCCTGACCTTTCTGCGTGCGCTCATATCCATTGAGGGTAATCGTATCTCAATTGACCTCGCTCTATCTATCTACATAAATAAACTCGACTACCGCCCTCGAGCGGGTTTCATATAATGTCGCCGAATGAAACAGAGGAACAGCGAGAACGCGCAAGAGGTAGATAGTGGGGAGAGAGGCGCGGGATTCCAGAGAACACTGAGGGGACACATCTAGAGAAGGGAAACGCCTCAATGAGAAACCAACAGCACAAACTGCGACAACAACAACAACAACAACAAAAACGTAAACGAAGGGGAACAGGGCGGGCGGACTCGAACTATATTCATAGCTAGCTCCATAGATAGCAAGCCAAAGGCAAAAAACGACGGCGACAGCAACCAAAAAATCTGGACAGGCAATAGAAATATATCTATATATATCTCTCTATATGTTTCCCTCTCTCTCATATTCTCTCTGTCTGGTTATATATATATATATATATATATATATATCGTGAAAGTAAGAAAGGAAAGAGGAGCGAAACATTCTGCATATGAAAAATTCCCTTTTTCACGCGAGTCTATAGACGTCTGCGCACGTTTGCTCAAAACAATATACGTTAAGCTAGCGAGCCAGGAGTCGCGATCGAGGCAGAGAAACGGAGAGTCAGTGAGAAGATGGCTGACCTACCAGCTTGGCTCGGCTGTGTCCGATAGTTCATAGGCAATGCCGCCACGGCTACGTCCACTTCAAGTATTATTATTATTACTACTGCGGCTACCAGCATCGTAGGTAGTGTCTCCATCTAGTCGTAGTGGTAAGTTGCGTCGCGTTCATAGCTTAGATCTCGGAGCACTCCGGAGCTTCGAGAGCTTTGGTATTTTGACCTCAGCTGGCCACCTCTGCGAGCAGCGCCGAATATTGAAGGTCAGAGAGGGAAAGCTTTTGCGCGCAGACGAGTCTCGTCGTCGTTATACCGAAAAAGGTATTCAGCGACTTCGTTGACTTCAATGGCTTCGGGGCAAGATTCCGTCTATCCGAAACGGCGACCGCCGAGCACAGCCTACTCCAACAGCTACCATTGTGTTCTGCTGACAGTGGTACGACAAGGAGTTGGAGCGATCGTAGGAAAGTTGTGGCGTGAGCATGGATTGAAGCGAGATATATACAAAAAGCAAAATGCTGAATTCTTATAAACGACGTCACATAGGCGACAAATGGTCGCCACGAACTCGACATGTAGTTGACTGCTCGAATAAAATAAAGTCACCTGTCAATGATTGCAAATGATTCGAGCTGTCCAAACGAGCTGCACAATCGCTGTGCGCTTGCATACCGGTGGAAAAACCTCTCTCTAGAAAAAGGTCAGAATACTGTTTCCATGTTTTAATATAGGCAATTGCTTATTTTGCTGTTTCATATATCACTGGACCGCGGCACAATGTGTCGTATTTATTACATTTTTAACCCAAATGAGCAAATATCCACAGGATCGCATCGAAACGGTTTGCGTGGCGCCGGGACAGAACCCGCAACTCCTGCGACATTCTATTCTGTCGACAAATACATTTACCATCTCGGTGTATACACGTTGACAAGCGTAGCTTTTCCTCGTGCGTCGGTACATCGATAAACATGTAAACTTATAAAAGGTACATAAATCTACTGCTGCGCTGGCGACGAAAAATATGATCGTCGTACGCTGAAACCCGCGCCAACCTTCAGGCAGTAGTTTACTTAGCAAGCCGGCCAAGGTTGCAAGCGTTTCAAACGTCGAAAATAATCGAAGCCCATTGGCACCCACCGGTACGACAGGTAGTTTGGGATTATCCCGAGCGTAGCGCAAAAATTGCTCAGCGTCGCCGCTGCTCTCGTATTTTGCCTGAAGCTTGCCGGCTCCGCAGGACAAACGCCAACTCTCGCCTTTCGCCCCTTCGCTCCATTCTTCTTCTCGTCTCACTTTTCTTGTATCTTGTGCATCGTTGCGTTTTTTTTTCTTGGATCTCGTAGAGTGTTTTCCTGTTTTTGTCCGTCGTGTTCCTCTCCTGTTCTGCTGCCTCCGGTCCTGTCGACAATTTCGTCCGTCAGCAACAATCGGCTTCGTTTTGTTGTTGTTGTTGTTGTTTTTGCTGTTGTTGTTGTTGTTATTGTTGTCGTCGTCGTCGTCGCTCTTTGCCCGATTTCACCCGACCAATGCGGTCAGTTGGGCCATTGGCCGCAGCAAAGTAGAGGAAGAAGAAAAGGAAAAGGAACGAGAAAAAGAAAAACCTCAACAGCCAACCCATATTTATTGCGATCTGAAGGAGTTGGACGGGTGCCATTTGCCAGTCGCCGTAGTCGGCAGCAAGTCGAAGGATTGGCAGGATATAGGTAACGTCACGCATGTCTAGATCGAGTCGGTATGTAAGTGTTTGTCTGTGGGTGTGGGTGTGTGTGTGTGAGAGAATGAGAATGAGAGTGATGTGAGTGTAGAGTTTTTTTGTGTGTCCTTTATGTGTGTCTACTTGGTGTCTATTTGCTGTGTGTGTGTATGTGTGTGTGTGCGATGCGCCATTGCCACGTGGGCGCCAGGACCCCACGAGACGGATCGAGATTCAAAAGGGCGCGGACGGAGCGCTTGCCGCGCGACGCCGCCAAGTGATGGAAAGCCGTTTGACGGAGTTTGAACGACGCGCGGTTTAAGAGCGGAAGCCTCACCACGGACGTTGGCGGATCGGCGGACATCGATCGATCTGCCGCCCACAGTGAGTGGAACCGCCCAGCTGAGCGGACGCCAGTCCAGATGTCCGGGCGGGCAAATACTGACTCGAAGTGAGCGAGCGTCCACCAAGCGCGACCAGCACAAATAAACCTCTGCACAAATACACGCACCACGATACACAAGCGCCGCAAGCGCCCGGAAATCGTCCTTTTCCGCTCGGATACGACTAGTCTCGGTCAACGATTTTTCTTCATAGCGAGGAGCGAATAACGCACTTACTGGGCAAGCAGAGCGCTGGCTACCATCACCAAGACGGGGCACTCATCGAACAATGAGCCTCTATTGCAATTGCTACCCATTGGTGGTTCTTAACTGCTGAAAGTTCGTTGTCTCGTTTGTCTTTCATATATATATATATATATATATATATATTATATATATATATATATATATATATATATATATATATATATATATATATATATATATATATTCCGTCTCATTATGCCTATTAAGCCAAGGTAGCAGACATTCTGAGTGGTACCCGAGATCTGCTAGGGTCCAGAGCGTTAACCAGTCGGTCCGAAAACGGTGACAGCCATCTATCCGTACAATTTTTAGCTATGACAGTCTTCGACTGGACCACGACAATATGGCAACATGAATTCGTTGCCACATAGTATATGTTATATGCCTTTCCTCTCATGATCAATACACCTAGCAAATACTGCTAAAGAAGGTTTGCGTTTACATATCTGGCCAACTTTCTACTTGCGAGGAAGGTGCCCGCAGCACGCTTAATTGAGCGCATCACGAGAGCCTACACTGGAAAGAGAGTCATAGTTACTCCCAGAATTACCTAAGCTGTGTGAGTCTGAAAGCTGCAGTAACTCTTTAATGTTGCAGTGAGCAACACGTTTAGCCAGCGATGATAACGAAGTTTGTTAAACTCGTGAAGAGAGCTACGATTCGAGATAGCTCCTTGAGGTCTAGGTTTCGCGACCCTGCGCGCCTTTCCGGTCTCTAATTTAGATAGCCTGCTTTCTGGAACGGCCCCAATCGATTCTGCACAATCGTACGCAGATTTCCCGCCTGCACACGCTATATATATATATATATATATATATATATATATATATATAAACTCCGCTATATTCGCGACTTCCATTACATCTAGAGAAAAACATTGACTAATATAATAATAATAATAATCTGCTACATGCTTTGCACGGTTTGGCATCCGAGTGCCTAATTTTATATTGGCGCACATTTGGCACGCTTTGCGTGCATACATTGAGTGCGTTCGATGGGGCCGTTAAGAATGTAAGCTAATTATGAGCTTTCGCCTCCTCATCGTTGCTTAATTGGCCTCCGCGAAGATTAGCGTGTGTCTGTGTCCCTGCGCTAGTATCTTGCGTCCGTGTGATGAAGTTAGGACACAGAACGAAAGTCATCGGCCAGCAGTTGTAGATCAGGCACGATTTCTTCCAGGATCCTTCCAGTCTAATGAGTCGCCTAAGTCGATAAAGTGTATTGAGCGCAAACGTATTGGCTTCCAAAAGCAGTAAATAGCAGAGCGTAGACATTCATTATTCTAACGGCTACAGCGCCATATATTCGGCCATGGCCTATCATAACGATATGCGCTTATTTTAAGGTTTGGTAGAACTCGGCAAAACAATATTTTTTTCCCATAGAAGAGAGGGGGCGGTAACATCTTGTTTAGGAGTGAGGATGAAATTTATAAAAGTAGCTATTTTGCCTTTTTCTCCGACATAGTTGTGCAACATTTGCGAGGCAAATTTTTTCAATTCGGAACGTGAAAACTTTAACGTAAAACATAACAGCTATGGCTGTCGAAAAAGCTTAGTTACGTTGCAACTACGTAACGCAGCAGTATCACTTTAGTACGAAAATAATGGACATTCAATGTAATTATTTAACTATATTATATTATTCAATATTGCCTGAGAATAGTCTTTTGGGTGTACATTTTTGGTCGTAATGGCAACATTTTACGGTTCTGCACGTGAAAGCTTCAACAAGACATAACAACTTATCGACTTTTCATAACTTTCCTCAATCCCGCTATTTGCCTTTCGCTAGCTTGCTCCGGATGTCATTCAGATTGAGCAGAATTTTCCGCCGAACACGCCGGTACGATTGGTTTCTTCATGCGTTGACGCACGCTGGTTCTCTCGCAAATTTTGCCACATGACACAACTATGTCGAAGAAAAAAGGCAGAATAGGTACTTTTATAAATTTCATCCTCACTCAGGGTGTTTCAGGAATATTTTTAAAGCAATACATGGATTGTACATGGAATTGTAGAGCTCGTTAAAGCAAATATTTGTTTTTCAATATAACATTGTGTCTAAGAAGTCTTGTTTCGGAATGAGAGTTAAATTACTACAAATTGTGACACTGGTGTTTTTCTCCTACATAGGAGCATAAAATGTGCTGTTGCGAGACAACCAGTCATCCTATACAGTAACTAAATACACCTTCGTGTTCGTGGGAATATACTGTTTCTCTCTGTAGAAGGTATAAGGCCGGTCAGCAGATGCGGCATGGCCGCTTAGAAGAGAATTCGCAAAAAATGAAGTTATTTACTAGCTTTCACGCCAAATAGTTCAAAATCATTACCCTAAGACCATTCACGGCGTTCAAAACTAGCATATTCACGCAAACGCACATTTCGTGACAATCATTTTGGTACCAAATTTATGCGAGCGGTTGCGGAGTACTTAAGATTTTTTGGCCAGATGTCGAGATTGAGCGCATGCAAGAACTACCTAGAGTTCTAGTAGATCATTTATGCATGCACTTAATCTCTATTACACCGCAGTCACGGCTCGCATTTCGATGTATTTGGTACCAAAATGATCAACATGCACTGCACTATATATATAGTATTTTCTGCCGAACACTCTCGAGTATGATCGGTTCCTTTGTGCGTTGACTGATTTTCCCGCAAACGTAGAATTTGCACAACTATGAAGGAGAAAGACAGAATAGCTACTTTCATAAATTTAAATAATTCATTCATTCTCACTCCTAAATAAGAGTAGGAAAATTAATATAAGTTTCCGTCCCCTCCTTTGACTGAGAATTTTTTTTTGTTGCAGAGTTTTAGCAAATTTTAGAGTAAGTACATAATGTTATGATAGACCATATACTTATATATATGGTCTATATATATATATATATATATATATATATATATATATATATATATATATATATATATATATGTATATATATATATATAGAGTGAGAAAGATAGAGAGATCGCAGTGTTTGAACAACGATGGTATTTTCTGTTTAATTAATAATAAAAGTATATTTTATAAATAGGTTTTTCCTAGCTTGTTCTTTTGTTCATGTGGCCAGCCCTTATATATATATATATATATATATATATATATGTTTAACCGCATGCATAGCAAAACGTTTTGGAACTATTTGACAATTGTGATCGTTTGTGACGGTTGTTGTGTGTTGTGGAATGACAGATAATTGAGAAATTCATTGAAGACATCTATCGGCAGCGCGGCTCACGGATCAGCGAGAGTTTGGCGGGTTGGCTATTCGCTGTGGTCGTGTCGGTGTTCTGCATCGGTGGCATGGCCGGAGGCGTCAGCGGAGGAATGGTCGCAAACCGCTTCGGAAGGTAAGTCGATTTTGTTGTTGCCTGTCTTTTCCAGTGGCGCAGAGAAAGCACCTAGCGGCGCGTCCCCCCGACGTACCAGGCATTATCAGCACATGGTGATACCGCCTAGACGATCAAAGCGGCAGAATAGCAACAGAAAGACTCCAAAACAACGCCCCACAGTAACAACTACAGCAGAAAACAAGAGTAACACCAATAAGAACAGCAGCAACACTTTATATATATATATATATATATATATACGAGGTGTGTTCAATCGTTATCGCGACTTTTGAATTTTCGCGGGTTACGTATATTCGAATTTCGATTTTTTGTGGCGTTATGTTGGTACTCATGTCTCTCACTAATGCCGACAAGCTCGGCCATTTTGAATGTTCACTTAATTGTTGACAGCTGCTTTGCTTGCACGTGTTTTGGATCGTCTTCGATTTTTACCTATTCAAAAAAATTGATCAAAGAACCTGTATCAAATTTTGTGTGAAAAACGAAATTAAGTGCGCGGATGCATTCCGAATGTTGACTGTGGCATACGGAGAAGCTACCTTGGACCGAAACAACGTTTATCGGTGGTACAAAATGTTCTCAGAAGGCCGAGAAGATGTGAACGACGAAGAGCGTGCCGGACGCCCGAGCACTTCAACAACAGACGAAAAAATTAATGAAGTGGAGAAAATGGTATTGGCCAATCGTCGAATCACCGTTAGAGAAGTTGCTGAGGACCTAAACATATCGATTGGCTCGTGCCATTCGATTTTTATCAATGATTTGGGCATGAGACGGGTCGCCGCGAAATTCGTACCAAAATTGCTCAATTGCGACCAAAAACAGCATCGCATGAACATTGCTAATGAGATGTTGGACTCTGTCCGCGACGACCCAAATTTGCTCCAGAGGGTCATAACTGGTGACGAATCGTGGGTTTATGGTTATGACGTGGAAACCAAAGCTCAATTATCTCAATGGAAGCTGCCGCACGAACCAAGACCGAAAAAAGCGCGCCAAGTTCGGTCGAATGTGAAAGTTTTGCTGACAGTTTTCTTCGATTGCAGGGGCGTGGTGCATCATGAGTTCTTGCCACAGGGTAGAACGGTCAATAAGGAATATTACCTGCAAGTTATGCGCAATTTGCGCGAAGCAATCCGCCAGAAACGCCCGGATTTGTGGAAGAACAAAAATTGGCTTTTGCACCACGATAACGCCCCTGCTCACACATCGTTGCCTGTGCGCGAGTTTTTGGCCAAAAACAACACACTAATGATGCCGCAGCCACCGTATTCCCCAGATCTGGCCCCCTGTGACTTTTTCTTGTTCCCTAAACTGAAGAGGCCCATGAAAGGACGACGTTACGCTACGCTTGACGAGATAAAGACGGCATCGAAGGAGGAGCTGAACAAGATAAAAAAAAATTGGAAAAACCGTTGGCACAAGTGTATAATATCTCATGGGGATTACTTTGAAGGGGACAAAATAGATATTCATGAATAAATGAATAATTTTTGAAAAAACACAAAAGTCGCGATACGTTTTGAACACACTATGTATATATATATATACATTAAAGCTTCGGGGGCAGTCGGTCTGATGATGTTCTCCTACAAAGCCTATTTCTATGCTGAAAATTGAATTTTGACAAATAATCTATTTTTGACTCTATCAATCTATGTTATGTCATCTTCTTTACTAGATAGATGATGTAGTGAGCCTGAATATGTTTTGTGTCACCACCACAGACACGCACAGCTCACCACTGTCCATCAGCTTGATAGCCGCGCCGCTGCGCAGGCAAATGCTACAAATCAATTTAGTCTTACGCTACGGGATAACTAACAGTCCCTCGAATAGCTTGGTTTAGCAGTACACGTGAATTGACACGCCTGCTTTGTATGTGAAATGACAACCGTTGTCGTACTGTTGGGCCATCTGTGCGTTCTCCTCGCGTCGTGGGGCTACGTGAGCGATGCGACCCCCCGATCTCGTCTTGACTCCGACAACCCCACTCCGACTGTTTATCCGTGGCTACTGGTAGGTGGCCTTTACACAGCACTGTGGCAGCAATGACGCCTCTCCTTACAGACAGACAGGCAGACCGAGGCGTCTAGGCAACAACTGTTTGAGAGAGTGACACGTGACACCACAACATTCGGCCGTAGCGGTGAGAACTAGATTGGAGATATTCGGCCAAAAATAAAACACCTTTTTTTGTACATGTAGCGCGTAGTCAAACCCACAGCGAAAAAGAAAGGTAAGAAAACGCCTGCTACGGCGGCTGCCTTTTCTGTCCTCTAGAGTGGAAGCTTCATCACGGTCGCAGGCACCTTCGGGTGACGGGGTGCGGGACGAGCGCCTCTTGAGTACGTTTTTACTTACTTAGAGAAAGACGCGCACTTGCAGCGCGACGGCGGTATCGCTAAGCACGTGTGTATCCGTTCCTGAACTGTTTAAAACATATTTGGGTACCTCGTGTAGAGAGATCCCTTGATGTAGCGTCGTAGCGTCGATACGGTTCTGTTGACACGCCCTCAACCAACCATGAAGATTCTTCTGGCCGCCGACACAGTGTGACGAAACACTGTAACTATTAAGCAAGCTAGAATGTGGTGTATATATATATACAGGTAGTTCAATAAGTTCTTAGAATGAAAACCAATAATTTTCCAAATCATGTTTTTAAATTTATCTTATTCGATATACTCCCCGAGATGCTCAATACACTTTTCCCACCAAGATTTCAGAGCTTTCATACCTCTTAAGTAGAATTCCGCGTCTTTAGACTGAAAATAGGCATTGACAGCAGCCTTAACCTCTTCATTGCTGGAAAAACGCTTTCCACCGAGACTATTCTTCAAATGTCCGAAGAGGAAATAATCAGAGGGGGCCAGGTCTGGAGAATAGGAAGGTTGTTCAATAAGTTCGAACCTCAGTTGGGCCAGTTTTGCCGATGCTTGCCGGGACTTGTGTGCAGAAGCATTGTCCTGGTGAAACAGGACAACCTTCTTCTGCAAAGCGGGCCGTTTCACGATGAGTTCTTGCTAAAGGCAGTCTAACAGTCTTGCCTAATATTCTCCTGTGATCGTTTTACCGCTCTCAAGGTAGTCGACCAGCATTATTCTACGTTGGTCTTAAAAAACTGTAGCCATCACCTTTCCGGTCAATGCCGTTGTCCGCACCCTCTTCGGAGGTCCTTCATCAGGTGCACACCATTGGCAAGATGCTTCTTGGGTCTCGGGAGTGTAGTGATGGACCCAGCTTTCATCGACGGTCATGAATCTGCGCCAAAAATCCGACGGATTGTTCGACATCTTGGCCAAATTTCGCTGTGAAGCGAAAACAGGCGCGTTTTTTTGGCCTTGGTTGAGCAAATGCGGCAGCCATTTTTCTCTGAGCTCTTCATCTTCAAGTTTTCGTGCAGGATGAAATGTACACTACCCAAACTGATCCCCAAGGTCTCCGCTATCTCCCTAATGTTCACTCGCTTATCTGCGGCAACGATTTTCCGCACCTTTTTCACGTTTTCCTAATCAGTTGCCGTTTTTGGGCGTTTTGAACGTAGTTCATCTTTTTAACTCATTAATCCAGTTGGAAACAGTGGCAAAACATGGCGCAGAGTCACCGTACACCTCGTCTAACTCAGTTTTCACTTAGGTCGCATTCCAACCTTTGAAATAAAATGCTTGATAACCACTCGAAACTCTTTTTTCTCCATTTTTCAAAATCACGCCGATACGTTGCACGGGAAAAGCGATCAAACGAAATCGCAACGGCCAATCACCATAATATTTTGACTGCTGGCAGTCGAAAAGTTGCAGTTCCTAACAGCGGTGGAAGCGCGCCAAAATTCGAATTCTAAAAAGCTCTGTCTAAGAACTTATTGAACTACCTGTATATATATGTACAACACATTTGATAGAGGGCAGACATCTATACAGACGTCGGTGTCGGCGCTGAAGGTGTCGCTATACCAGCCGTCACTCTACCTGTCTCCTGTTATTTATTTGCCCGTTTTAGCAGCAATCCCGTCCAACTGAAACGGCGGCTGTTTTGGAGACTGCCAAGCTGATGGTAATGTTTTTTGCACAGTGGAATTTCCTCGGACACACGCGCTGGTTTCTTCGGCTAAGCGTCGGTGCGCACGGCGACAATACGTGGTTGTGAGACTCCGAGTGCACGCATGTACGAATGCTTGCACGCCCACACACACACACACCTGATCCCGTCCCATTCTACATGCATAGATCAGGTTGAGCCACAACAGATCGAGCAAAGTTTGCAGCGAACGAACCACCACCGTCACAAACGTCAGCTGCTCTCTTTCACACGTTTAGATGATGGATGTATCCAAGATGTCTGGTTTGTCCGACATGACCTCTCTGTCTGGCCAACTGCTGACACTTCAGCGTTTCCCGCACCCACACCACCACCACCACCACTACCGCCACTATCGCCAATGATGTAGACGGCCTTTCTCTTTCTCTCTCGACCTCGATTTCGCGCTCTCTCTCTCTCTCGCTCTCCGCGCACAGTTGGAACTCGCTTTCTTGTCTTGGCTTGGCTGGGGTTGTCGTACTTGACGGCCCCCACTTGTGACATTTACGAGCGCCTTCCTGTTGAGCGGCGTGCCGTGGTTGGGGTCACACACTAGGGACGTTGGCAATGTGACGTCATTGTCGGGGGCGCAAACGGGCTGCGGCCAATCATTTTACTATTCCCGCTACTCCCTGCTCTTCTGCTTCTGTTGCTACTGATTCTGCTGCTTTGATAGGGAGATTTACGCACCTCTCACGTTGCGACAAGTTCCGACTTGAAGGGCGATCTTGACTGTGACTAACTCGCCTTGAAAGTGGTGGCAGGGATGCCATCTAAATCATCATCGTCTGTCAGTTCTGTTTGCTTTTGTGTTTGGTTTATTTTAGAACGATGTCACTAATGCCATTCCTCTGTACGTTTCTTACTTGCTATGACTGAACAGTTTCGTTTTTGTGTCTTTGTGTCCGTTGAGTTTACCTTGGTCGCCTGCAGTGGCTGATTGTATGACCTGACTGACTGGTTGAAAAAAATGCAGGTGTACAACAATACTTTTTTTATAGCAAAGCTTACGTAGCCACCTAGCTACGTTACTGCAGATGCCAAAAAAAAACGCCGCACTGAGCGAACATAATTAAAGCTGGTCTGTATAACAACTCGGTCTAACTTTGCCGCGAATGTCCGACTTGGGTGACGGCGGTCCCCGTTGAAGCGGTTTTCGACGGTTCTCACCGAACGAGCAGCAGTTTGCTGAGGCGGAGGGCGTTGAGCCCTAAACGAGCTCTTAGAAGCGGCGGCGTCCTTTCCTTAGGCTGTACGGAAATGCTCAGGGCCACCGCTGTGGCGACTGTGCGACCCCGGGCGGAAGGCAAGACTGCACGAGAGATAGCATTTGTCTTCGAACGGAAACAGCTAACCAACAGGCGGCTCGAAGTGCAAACAAGGCGCGTGCGTACGAATGGCAAATAGATACGCTTGGCCAAGCAAGACACAGGCTAATGAGCAAGGGAAGCAATTAAACAAGCAGCGGGAACCTATTAAGCAACGCAATTGGAGAACACAAACCGACTGATGGACGATCGGTGTTGTCCTGTATTGCGTGTGCAGGAGTAAGCACATTTAAGAAAAGGAGAATTATATATGTATATATATATATATATATATATAGTTCTAACCACTGAAAAAAGACAAGCTATGAAAAACTTTATGAAATATACCTTTATTCTAATCTAACAACAATTACTATTATTATATCAACACAGGTCTGTACGTTTTGTTAGCAGATGTCGTTGATGTCGCTCATGATGTCGTTGTCGGAAGTAAAACTTTTCCTTGCAAACTTTTTTGAGTGGCCTAATATGTGGTCAGAGTTAATGTGTTTGGTACCTGCTGCGCACACACTTTACTGTGTTGCACACAGATGTTGGAAAACTATTACAGCGTTTGTTCATAGCTACTCGTCCCAAATAGTGCGGACCATATGAATTCTGGGTGTACAAATCCTCCAAGCGGATACGTTAGATCGACTGCAGAAATGATTCTGTGAAGTACGATCTTCATTAAGTGCTACACCCGGGCTGCTGACCTTTATAGCCACAATTCAACGATAAATGTCGACATCGCATTCTGACACTAAAAACCGCACTACACGATGTTCCGTTCTGAATGCATCCATTTTGACCTTGCGTTAAAATACTGTAAATGTTTTCACACAAACAGGTGAATTAGCTATATGCAAACTGCGGTACACTCCTCAAGTCGTTTTTCAAATCTGAAACTGCCACACATGTCCACTTCGGGGAAAAACACATATATATATATATATATATATATATATTAATATATATATACATATAGCGTCCTTACAGAATGTACGAGAATTCCAGACATGTCGTATTAGGTTTAGTTTATCAGCGGCAGAACTTTTCACCGCAATATGAGATCCTATCGGGAGGTTTGCCACAAGCAAGACGAGTCGAAGTAGGCCTCTGGTTAGTGCTGGGTGGCGAAAGTACAGAAGTCAAATGTGAGCTCGTACCTCGCGATGAATGGATGGACGTGAATGAGGCTCGATTCGAGATATAGTAAGCAAGTTTCGTTGTTGCTCTCTACGTTTGGCCTAGTCGACAGTGTGATTGACAGTCTGCCTCTCAACGATTGCTTTGTTAGAACATCGCTACTCGTTTCAATGTGTTGGTAGTGTAGAGAGAAGCGAATGTAGCTGCAATAGTCATAATAGAAGTAGTTGTAGTTGTAGTTGTTTGTAGCAGTAGCAGTACTGGAGGTAATATTGCCTCGCAGTGTTTGTTGCCCTCTGTGTTAGGGTCAAGCCGACAAAACGTCCGCATTGAACGGCGACCGACACGAAAACGAAAAGACGACACACAGGAGTAGGGGTGAGAAAACGCAACCTGGCAGGCAAAAAATGCAGGTCTGCTCGTGCACGAGTGAAGGCAACACAATTTTGCAACGGCCTGCACAGTCCTCCAGTCCTCCATTCAGAGTATACTGTGACTTGCGGAGCGAAAAGCCGCCGCCGCTACCGCTGATGGGCAAATAGCGTAGTATTGTAGAACGATGATGCTACCGAGTTGGCGGGAAACCAAGAGGCAGTGGGGAAGCAGACATGACCCAGGGTTTCCAAGTAATGATTCAGAGGCTGAAGGTTTTGGGAGGAACCCGGGGTTTAGTGCGTGAAAGCCCAGGTTGTGCCGACAGTGCATAGGGAGCATTTCCCAAACCCTTTCGAAATAAAGGGCAAAGCCGGAAGGACACGTCGCCTTCGATGACAAGCCCTACCAACTTGATGCAACGTCGAGCGGTATTCAAGTGGTTAACCCAGTGACTGCCCCAATTGACGTGAAATCTCTTTAGCTCGATTAATGACAACTCGATAAAACGGACGTCCTAACAACGTATACGTGTCTGTTTTAAAATAAAGTCATGTGGTCGTCCTTCCAGGCAACCACTTCGAAGTAGTTTTCGCTCTGCGTTCACGTATTCGCGTATCGATGTGTTCGCCATTATAAGTTTGTCGGCAAACTTGTGCTCAAACTGGCCGCGTTCGGAACTGGGCCGCCTTCTCCTTTACTCGGCATCGTCGCCTTTGCCCATTGCCGATGGCCCTACCGAACGGCGTCAAAACACCAGTGGCGGCGCGATACGACCATGTTCTTGCCTGGGTTCTACTCAGGGCGAGTAACGTGATAGCTAGCCCGGTGTATGATCACGATCTGGCTACTGGCAGGCCAACGATAGGCCAACGATCAGGCTGGTTGACTATCTAGTCGGACTGTCTGATCAAATCAGGAACACATCTTGCGTGAGCACTGGTACTGCTGCGTTTGCTGCTGCAGTTGAGGCCACTTCTTCATTTTCTTCTGGTTCTTTGGGCGCCCTTACGCTCTCAGTGTTACACGTGAGGATTGGCCACCTGCAGGTCTTGGTTTACATGTGCCGTGTTTTTTTATGTGAACTTGGCACACATGTTGGCGGTCTGCCAGTCGTATTAGGTATGCCTCCGCCATCTTTTGCTAGCAGACGAAAGCTCGTCTTATATGGAGCGTAAGCGCACATAAGCCGCTAGCACGCGCGTCTCTAGAACCTCTTCGAGCTCTTCGCTCCGAAAGAACCTCTAGTAAAATTCCATATTTCTAAGGTTTCGTCGTAAGCAAAACTAGTGTATCGCCTTCCACCTGCATACGCAGATGCCAATAATGTAGCACCAGGGGTCCGCACAGCAAAAGGCAAGCTCCACGAATGTGTATGCTAGGTTAGAACTCGAGAATTAGTTGAAGCACGAGTGCATGCATTTTTGACGAGCCTTGTAGTTCGAAAGGCTTTCTAAGGGCCAAATTTTATTAGTCACCTCAGGTGCCATTAGTCGAATCGTTAATGGAGATCACTAATGGCACCAATAATTATTTCCTAGACCATGTCATGGGCCGCCCGGCTTCTGTTACAGTTGACCTGGATTATGCCCAGATTACTTGCCCTGCACTATAAATGCAGTATAGAAGGTGCTCTCTGGGGTAGTCTCTTTGCCGCATCTCTCGGTCCCTGCGTCTTCCAGCCGAAGGGTCTTTTTTGGGATGTTTGCTTTGGAATGCTGTCGCACCATAATCTCTTCGGACTCAAGGTTGTCGGCCGTAGACTTTGTCATGTGTTTGCCGGTCTGCCCCTCTTCCTTCCACTGACATAATTTAACTTGCGAGATCCCAGAATTGCCTAGACTGCGCGAAAGTGAAAACTGTATAAACTCGTTACTATAGCAGTGAGGTGGAGCAATTCGTATCGGAATAAAGTAAATATTTTCCTGAGCTTCCCAGGTTTGGCGAGTGACTTGGTTAACATAGAAAATAAACATGGTAGCTGCATGTATGTACTCACATCCGATATGGCCATTAATTGCCGTTACGCGCATTAAAGGCCAGTAATTGCCGTAACATGCATTAAAGGCCATTAATCGCCATTAATGCAGTTACGAAGTAATTCAAATCGGGATATTTGAATTACTTTGTAACTGCAGACGTTATCTCTACCAAAATGTTTCAATTAAGATGTGCATTCGTTTAAACATATAAGTTGTGTACGCCTAATATAAAAATTGTGAAAACCTGGGCGTGAAAGTTTGAATATGCAAAAGTACTATAATACAAGCTGGGGAGTTGCGTCTCTTTGCTTTTGTACATAATATTTCTGATCACCCGTATGACTTCTAAATTTGTGTAAATACGCAGGCGTACAAAGCGAAATTTTAAAAAGACTCTACAGAAGATGTGACCTATTATCTATAATAATATGACTTATTATTATTTATTACATGAATATGCATAATAGTTGAGTAATGCGCTCTCTGACAATCGTGCATTTTATAAACTTATGTCGGACAACCACCCTAAAATCACAGCTCAGAATTGTTTTTTATCTCACTCCTATACGAAACATTTCCGCTTCCTCTTTTCATTGACAAAAAGTGTCAAAATGTTTTTTTCTCGCCAAGATGAACCAAACCCCTAAGTTTCGGCGAGATTTTCCGGACAACCTGCATATATATATATATATATATATATATATATATATATATGAATTTGATATTCGCTTGGAAGGTAAATCTAAACACACACGTCACCCTTTTCACCAGGGGCGCTTCGACAGCACTATGCTGAGATATTTAGGGTTTACCCAACAGCATGATCGCTGGCTGCCAGCGGTATGGGTTGTTGTCTTCTATTGTCAATGTGTATCGCCCAAAGAACATTCGATTAACAGCACAGATCAAACTGGCGATACCCCGGTAGATGACAACTATGACTAATGCACTAACTCCCTAGAATACGCCTTCACATAGAATTTTTTGATCATACCATAATAATTATACAAGGGTTGGCTGGTACATAAGATGGTTAAGCTCCTGATAGGCTTTGACACTGCCTTGGTTGATACGGTTTCTCGGTGTGCTTGACTCAACCACTAGCTGAGAGGATCACTCTCAGACATGATCTGTCCTAACGTACACCAAACCATTAAATTATTTAGTTCATGTTCAAGTTGCTACAACCCCCGCTGAAGTAGAGGAACTTCTACTTCTGACTCTCATCTCTTCTGTACAGAACCTAACGAACGCTTCTGATTCGGAAAGGACTTGGCAAACATGTAGAAAACACAACGCTGCTCTATGGCTCTTCTCATTCGTGTGCGACTCAGGCGTGACGGTGTGTGTGAAGCACGCAGAACAACTGTCGTATGAGAAATAAGCACTCTGTATGTGAGTGGGTGAACGAGTGAATGCATGGCTGTTTATTCGCGTCTCATGGTGTCGTCTGGTGACTGAAACTTTTCCGCTTTGTCTCCTCTGTATTTATGTGTGGATGTGAGGGATGTTTATCTGTGTCTCTCTATGTGTGTGTTAGTATGGCGCGTTGATTGCGCGTTCCCCGCTGTCGCGTTGTTTCCCAGCCCAGCCTCTCGTTGGCAGTTGAGTGACTCGCTGCTGCCCTTGACTGGCAGATTGCAAACAGTAGGTTGCCGTATACGGACGGAAGCAAGCCACCGGATATCATCAAGCTGTACGGGAGATGACTCACAAACCGAGCGTGTCCGATGGCTCACTTGAGCCTTCACGAGCATGTTTAGAAGCGAACGGTGCAATCAATTGGCCTACATTCGGCAGCATTGGTTGGCCAGCAGCATTACTGTCAAAAATCTTAGCTCTCAAGGACCCTTTCCGATTTCGAGCCGCCAACCGATCGAGGTAAAAGACGTCAGGTCTTTCATTCATTCCTTCGAATCGAATGTCGATAAACTACTGCTAACCTTATCATCATCAAGTGCCGCTAGATGCAACACTTATTTTCCGCGCGCGATGTGCTGATGAGGGTCCTCATCAGTACACATACATAATGCTGTTGGCAAAATTAGCAAGGCGACACGGCTGCTGGTAGCGTTGCAGCGTCTCTTGCAGCTTATGCTATGTTGTATGCTGCAATGTTTACGATACCTTGCGATTGCATCTTGGATTGACGGTCGGTGAGCGGTGAATGAAGTCAGACGATAGTCGTTGTACAAGTGGTGCTAGTGAAGCACTAGAAAGTGACAAAACCCAACAAACAAACATATGTTGTCGTCAATACGTACCGCCGTCTCTAGCGCCATTTCTAATTTCAAATCATGCCAAATCTAAATATGATGTCTATTGCTAAATGTCGCCACTTCAAATGCTTCAGCAGTCGCAAACATTGTGTCGCACGGCCAACAGCGATGAACAGCGTGACGATAACGGCAACACGCATAGCCGACGCGCGGCATAAAGTATTTGAGCTGAGGAACTTGGTAGGGCAGGCGGGCGGACACAGACTTTGGACACGATCAGCACGATTGGCCTGTCGTGTTATGACGAAATCGCTCTCGATTAATCGATCTGCTAGCTCGGCCGGCTGTGCTTCTCGCCAGCTTGGGTGTTGGTCGCGTCGGATGTTGTTCTCGTTTTCGTTTTCGGCTGTTGTTGTTGTTGGTGGTGTTGAAACGACCCAACTTTGCTAAAGTTTGCTATGGTGCTTGGCAAGGCAAGTCTGCCGCCAAGTTTGCCGGCTTACTCGTATATCGTCGCCTCTGTCTCTGTTCGACTGTTTGAAGCTGAAATCATGTCGGATAAACTTGCTGTCTCTCTCTCGTCGTCGTTGTCGTCGTCGTACTAACAGGAGCAGCATGCGCAGTAAAAGTAATAGCAGCGCTCGTAGAAGTTGTCCTTGCAGAAAGTATACCAGTAGTGGTTCGAGTAGAGATAGCAGCAGCAGCATCGGCAGTGCGGTATTGTAAAGTTCGTTTATTCGTTTGTCTGTGGAAACGAATGGACGGACAAACGTAGATAGATTTTTCCCTTCTCGTGAGTTGTGGCGTGCAAACCTCAGATGGCCTACGGCAATGGTGGCGATCCTCGCGAGCTGCGTGTCTCGTCTTGCTTGCAGCTGCTGACCATGATACGGCTGGTCGGGCCAGCTTCGCTGAAGCGGTGACGGCGTGAGAGTCGAGGCGCCAGCAGGGGGGAACGGCGTCGATACATGGCGTCGTTCAGCAGGGGCGGCGCCGATACATGGCGTCGTTCAGCAGGGGCGGCGTCGATACATGGCGTCGTCCAACAGGGGCGCGGGCGACCAAGCCAGAGGCAGTGTCCGACCCTGCGACAGGCGCTGACCGATAGCTATTACATTGCGGACGGACGGGTGGGTGAGATAGGCAGGCGAGTGTGCCCTGATGGAAAGCCGTCTCGCTGGCGGGGCCGCCTGGTGACTGGCAATCCGTCTCGATCTGGCGTCGGGCAATAATAAATCGCTTACCTAATTATCCTGATCCGTTCGTGTGCCAGTGGCAATCTTGCAGCAGCACCAGCAGTGGTTGTGGGTGAGCTGTCGATTGCTCGGTCGGCGTCGCAGTCAGTGAGTGTCGCCTACACCGCCGCCTATGTTGATACCTATGTAGCTATCGCCGCACGTTGTTCCCTACATTTTTCGCTTCTACTAGTTAGCCGCTGCTCCACCTTGCCCTCTCGACCATCCCATTTCGCCCCCTGATGTCAAATGCCACCCGCCCCCCCCCCCCTCCCACACTCCTGCCCTCCCTAGTACAACACTCACTGACCTCTATCGCCTCTCCCCCGGGGGCCTCGAAGTAGGCACGGTTTGCCCGACAGATCCGTCCGACAGATTCGCTGTTTCCTACGATACGTGCGAAGGAGCATGATGCTGCCTGCCGCCACGTATTAGACACGCCGAGAGCCTCCGACCTTTCTGTCTTTCTCTCTATTGCAACCCTTCACTTTTACCCTTTCTCTCTCTCTCTCTCTCTCTTTCTGACTTTCTCTCCTTTGTTCTTCTCAAAGTGACAACAGAGCGACCATCGCCAGTACTACCATCGTCTCCATAGCGCCTAGGTAAAGGTGGTAGCAGAGACGGCAGTGATGGTGGCGGCAGCAGCATCAGCGGCGAAGCACAGTAAGTTGACAGTGATTAATTTAGGCGCCTCATCAGGCATCGGCGTCTACCTCAACATCATCATCTTTAACAGCCTCATCATCATCGACCTAGGGAGTTGTCGATGCCGCCCTTCAGGGCCGAAGGACGCGCCGCTTTCGGCCAGCTGTCCTGGTCACGGTGTTGCCCGTCGCTGGTCTAAAAGAAAAGCGAAGGCGAGACAGGGAAAGAGAGGGAGAGAGAGAGAGGACGTGGCCAGGATCCGGGGAAGACGCCCGCTCCGCTCCGCACCGGAGAGAACAGTAGGCAGACAGCTCCACAATGGCGCTGTAAGGGTCGTTGCAATGGTAGGGTACGGCAAGCTACAGGCCGCCTGGCCTCGAATAGGCAGGTAGTAGCGGTACTAAAAATAGTACTGAAAGTAACAGCAGTAACCAGGTACATACAATACAAACCACTGTACCCTTATAGAATGGTTCTATTATATTAATGCTTTATCTCTGTCTCTCTCTGGATATATATATAAGAAAGGCACTTACTCAGTAGGTGTTAGAGGAGGATACATTGGTGATATGGATGCTTAGGTAACATACATGCTGCCGCTCTAAGCACCCCTGATAGCAAAAAAAGCGACATGTGTATTTAGGTATACAAGCCTAACGAATAATAAATTAAATCAGTCAGTTAAGTGACACCTGTTTGTTATCAAAACACTTACTACGGCAGCTCTCGTTTTTTTGTTTCGTTGCAGTAATGACTAAAACGTTTTATCTGAGACAGAGAATGGCATTCGGTAGCACGCACCTTGTTGTTAGGGGTGAGTGCGAAAATCCAGCAAAAACGGAATACTCACCTTACCTCAGAGGGCCTTTGCAAATTGACGAAGGGAGGAGACTGGCGCCGAAGATTTACTACAGTAGTACCTTGCACCGGCGAACACTTTCTGTTGGCAAGGCTGGGTTTTTGCTCAAACTCCGCACGTTGTTCCCCGAAGGTTGACCTATTTTTAAATCTATAATGTGACCAATTAGACATTTAATTACACTTAAATCGTTCAGGAGGGACTGCTCGCGGAACCCCAAGGGAGGATATATTGCACATGGGTTAAACAGCAGTAACGTTTCCAAGCTGAAAATCGCGTCGTTTTTATTTTTGTGTCATAGCTGCGTTGTACTCGTATGCACATATTCATTCATATATTATAATATGTGCATACATGGACTTTCAGCCTTACGAACTATTTTTGAAAGATCTCGAATATGCGTGATGCACCTGCGTCACTGGCAGCTCGCAGTAACTAGTGTGTGGCCTGGCAAACCCACTGAAACCGATTCCCCCCCCCCACTCCCTCAGGCTTAAAAATGGCATGGCAGTACTTCGACACTCGCGGTGTCACGTGACTCTATGATAATGTGAGCAATTAGCTTTTCATTTATAGCCAACTACAAAATAGTCATACACATAAGAAATTATAAACAAAACGCTGCTTATAGAAAATCGGCGCGTCATGGGATGAGCAGCTAAACAGCACTTACTTAAACCAAGGCGACATGTTTGAACCTCAGAACTGTATGTTGACAACACAAAATATATATATATATATATATATATATATATAATCATTCATAACAATATGTACATATCTAAAGGCTTGGTTGAACTTGGCAAGAAGGTATTTTCTCACAATGGAAGGAGACGGGGTGGAAACGTCTTATTTAGGAGAGAGGATTCAATTTATAAAATTAGTTATTCTGCCTTTTTTCTCCTACATAGTTGTGCAAAATCTATGTTTGCTGGGAAACCCGTCAACGCATGAAGAAACCGATCATACCGGCGGATCAGGGGCGCGTTAGACTAAAGCAGGATAGAAGGCCTTCTTGTTGGCCATTCAATGCAGCTGTTCATCTGGTTAGTTAGTACAGATTAGCTGCTCAAATGTTTATGATCAAATGTACCATCAGGCACGCTTTTAGGCAGCGTGTGTGAATATAGTCGATAGTGGCTGCTGCTTCTTCACTGAGCTGGCCACTATTCGCTCGCCTTTCGTGCACAATTAATATAATCCTCCTATTCGCTCTCTCTCCCTCATTCTCTCTCTTTGCGCTCCCCCTTATCATTTCCACTCTTTCTCTTTATTTTTTCCCTTGCCTTTTATCTCTCTTCTCTCTCTCTCTCTGTCCGTCTCCCTTTCAGCATACGAGCCGACTATTCCCAGCAGAGCACCAGCTCTGTTGTTGCTTCTGTTGGCGTTATTTTAGCTTTTAATTTGTGGATTTCGTTAGTCAGCTGCGGTTGCTGTTGTTGACGACATCTGGCAGCGGGCAATGCCGCTCGCCAGAGGCCGTCAGTCACCCCATCTCTCCATCTCGCCCTTAACCCCCTATCTAGCCGGCTGGCTGGCTTGCATATGCTGCTTCACGTAGCACTGCACCGTGCCGAAAGAAGCCGTAGAAGCAGAACTCGGAGCAGAAGTAGAAATGTAGGCAATGGCCATGTGTAAGGATGGGCGAAGAATGGATGGACACCCCATTACACCCCCGTCATATGGAGCCCTGTTTCGACGGCCCGCTACGAAAAGGGCACGGTGCTATTGCGCGTGCGTTATAGGCAGCTCGTCCGCCGACAGGCCTAGGTAGTTAGTGGCTGAGATGATGTGTCGACGACGCGATGGCAACGACGCCAACCGACCTAAATATGGCCAGAGTGAACGACTTAAGAGTACACTCGCCCGCGTAGATACGTGCGCACACATGCTTGCACGCACCCACATCAACTCACACCCAACGACTCACACGCACGTGCATAGGCGTACATGCACGACATACATGGACGGCGGGCTTATACACTTCTACCGAACAACCGAAGTCTAAATGTGTATAATCTAACACTCGCTGTACCGCGGCGGTTTGCGCGGTACGGCTTGTGCGTGGTAGCCTTTTGGCGCTACTCACGCTCGTACTTCTACTACTACTATACTGCTTGTACCTGTACGGGTACTACCAGGACTACTATAGTTATTTCCTGCTCGACCAGCCTGTAGGCTGCAGGCAATGCAGGCGTTGGGTTCGTTCCATCGCTAGATGTGGAGATTCCATAGCGAACAAGAAAAGGGAAGGGATAAACACCCCCCACTCGACAGGCTCGAGCGGCGGCGGCAGCGGTGGCGGACGAGCCCTATGGGTACGTGCGTGAGTGTCTGTGTCCGTATGCATGTGCGTGTCTATGTGTGGCTGACCGGGCAGCTAGGTGGATGAGCGGGTGCGGGTGATGGTGCTGGTAGAGGTGATGATGGCCTTACTGTTCTTGACGTCGGCAAATTAACTTTGATAATCATGTCATCGCTTTGCTGTGGGTTTGCTGCCCTGCCTGCCACTCGCGGTCTTTTTCCAGCTCCTCCTTTCACTCTTTCTTTGTCCCTAATTATGTCTCTTGTTCTCTCTCGCTCTCTCTCCTCCCTCTCTTTCTCCTCTCTGTCTTTATCGTTGTATCTTGTGCTGTTTCTCCCTTTTCCCTTATCTCTGTTAATCTCTCCATCATCCCTTCTCTCTATCTATCTCCCCTCTTCTTCCCTTCTATCTATGTATTTCTTTTCCTCGTTATTCCTCTCTCTCTCTGTCCTTATCTGACTACTCTTCTTCTTTTCTTGCATTTGCTCGCTATCTCGTTATTTCTAGGTATCTCTCCCACTTCGCATTGTTCGTTCCCTGTCGACAGAGCCTCTTCTCTCGTTGCGGCTTCTGTGAGCGTTGCCCCTAACGTCGACGCGCCCCATTCATCGTCGAACTCTTTGTTACCAGCCTCTCTCTTTAACGCCCCCCCTCCCCCCGCGCCCCTTCTTCTTCTAAAAATAGATAATCCCCCGAGTAGAGCACACATTATCTGTCTGCCGTGCCGGTCTGCGGGTCTGTCTGTATGTCTGTCTGGCTCTCTGTCTGCCTGTCGGGACAGCCTCTGCTGCTGCTGCTGAACAGTAGCACATCGCTTCTAGCGCTACTATCTCCTAGAGCGGTGGCAACGCCGGCGGCTTTGACGAGACCGCATCAGGCCGGGCCTAGCTGGTCCCCAAAGCCGTTGCTGCTGCTGCTGCTGGTGCTGCCGCCCCATTGCCGCTGTCGTCGTCGTCGTCGTCGGAAGCTCAAACGAGACCTACGAGCTGACTCGATCATCACAATCATCACTTCCATCGTAGTCAACACAACCGCCGTGGCTATTATCATCAACATCATCATCATCATGATCAGGCAAAAACGACGAAGAAAACAGAGCCCGATAAGCGAAGCCGACGACGACGACGGCGATGACGGCGACGACGGCAAGAAATAAGGCCGACGAGCGCGCAGGCAGCGGGTTCCCTACAGTAGCAGCAGAAGCAGCAGCAGCGGCAGCTGGCGCCTCCGCCTTTGACGGAAACGAAGCCGCACAGACGAGACGGACATTGAAGTCTACCACGTTTTCGTCATATCTCTTAAGAGACTACTGGCTGGCTGCCTGCCCGCCGTATTCGGTCCCATTTGGCCTCGCCCCCCCCCCCCTTGACTCTCCTGGCGTCTCATGTACCCCCGCTTGTACCGCCTTCGCTAGCCTCCACTTGCCTCTCGTGTCATCGTCATGTCCGAAGGAGATATCTCGTCCGGACATGACACCCCGCGAGACGAAGCGGCCGAGCGAACGAAGGCGCAGGGCGGGTGGGCGGTTTTCGGTGCAGCGAGACGTCGGAGGGGTATGAGCAAGGGTATTATGGCTGGCTGGCCATGTCGGAAACCTACTACGTAGCACGCATATGCGAGAAGTAGTGTCCCATGGGCGCTCATCACTACTTATCGCTACAGCTACATCTATTTAGGTTGGTTTTCTGCTTACGTGATCCTCTCGTTTTCACACGTTTTCAACAAGCATCAGATCCTGTCCTGCTGCTGCTGCTGAAAGAATGCGGGCCGGCCGGCCCGCTGACGGACCGTTTACGGTGCCGCCTCTTAGATCAAAACGCTGGTCGGTTCCGCTTGAACCGGTAACCGTTGCCTGTTGATCGTTAGCAGTTAGATACGTGAGGACGAACTTTATTTGGCAACGGACGCGATAATAAACAGGTGGGCCATACAGAAGAAGAAAAAGAAGAGGCAGTACGACGGGAGAAGGTAAGGCCGAAAAAGTCATATTTGGCATTTTGTTGCCAAATATGCGACGCTACGTTGCACTGCCCCCAATGCCTCTCTTCTCTAACCCGTGTAGAAGTTTGTAATGTTCACTCGTGAAGATTTGTCGGCTGTACTACGCAGCGTCCAGTTACGACGACACACCGTACCGTTGTTATTCAGTTGACTGATCGCCTGGTCGCCGGGCCGCAAAAATAACGGCCTCTAGCGGCAACCTAGATGGCAAAAGATTCCCAACGTTCGTTCTCCTCAAACTGGAATGCCTTCTGATGATGCACTGACCCCGGTCGAAAAGCTCTGTTTGTGGCCAATGGCCAACTTAGATTAGCTGTCAATCAGCGCAAACTCTAAGACGACCGAAATTTACTCAAATGGCTTTCGCATCCTTAAATTGATTATGCTAGCTTGAAGTCCGCTTTTGCCTATTCAGAAGCTACGCGTAGAAAGATAAGCAAAGTCGATTACCTTGAGCTTCAGCGCTCAAAAGATATGTCGCTGATAGCTCAACAATGACATTCGTTCGTCGACGGACGGCCACGGTTTTTATCAACAACGATCGACCGCCTTGCCCTCTGCTCTGCGTGTGACTCGTAAAGTGAATGGACGTGCCTGAAGTGGGTGGTCTATTAAGCGAATGTTTGCCCTCGAATCTCTTTCAATTCTCGTTACTTTTGCCAGTTCGTCAGTACTTTTTCCACCATTTTCTCGTATCTCTCGCCATTTATTTTGCCTGTGTCGCCGCTTACTGTTCTGTTGAATTGAAGTAACGACGGCGACGATGACAGCAATAATAATATCAGCGCCAAGACCAATACTGACTGTAGCAACAACAACAACAATAACAATAGGCAAACCTAGGTAGTCTCCGCTGTCTCCGACTCTTAAAGCGGTAAAGAAAGACAGTGGCAGCAAAAAGTTAAACCGGTGAAGTGGGTTAAAAGGACAAATCGTCGGTTTCACCCGTCGGTTTCTTCTTCGGCCAGAGGCTTGCCGAGCAGGAAAAATACGCCAAGGCGGACGTGACCGTGGCTGTGGAAAGCTCGTGGCACGCCTAAGATAGGAAAGTGCCGTACCTTTCGACTGCTAACTGGCGATAAGCAGAGGAACAGAGGAGAGATGCAGAGAGAAATTGAGAAAGCAAAATAAGAGAGAAAGAGCGTACGATAGAATAGCTGATCTCCGATCCCATAATTTCACTTCGTCTGTTATCCGGCAAGTACAACAACAACAACAGCAGCAGCAACGGCAGGCAGGCAGACAGGGAAAAAAATCGCCCCTCGTTGGTCGCCTCGCTTTGCGCTGATCCCGCTCTTCTCATCGTTGGCGGTTTTTTTTTAATTATTCCCCACTCGAGCAGCATCACTGGATTCGCGGTTTCCACACACTCCGCGTAGCCCTTTGCCTTCAGGTACCCCTTTCTCCAATGCACTCAATAGCAAAGTCTCATCGCTGCTGAGTTGAGCATGGAGCTCAACTCAGCAGCGATGAGACTTTGCTACTGCATGGCCGCCATTGTCCATGAAAGATATAGCAGCGAATCTAGGTGGCTCCATCTAGTCGGCGCCGTTCGACCTGCTTTAAAGGGTTATTTTTCTCGCCGACTGTTCCTTTTGCTTTTGAAGCCTATTCAATGACATCTAGAACTACTCTGCTTGCTTTGCTCAGAGAACGAGTCTCAAGCCAGACCTGAAGCAATGCGGTGGAGGGCTAACGTGCCTTCTCGTGAAAGCGCGTTCCAGTTCTGGTTTCATGCAGGGGTGAGCGTGAACTAGAATGGCAGCGCGGGTATTTTTTCTAACTCTTCTTCTTTCTCTTGTTCAGTCAATGTGACCTATAACGGCTGTCAGGCGGTATGATTAGTAGAAACTATCTATTTAACCACCTCTTCCTCAAAATGCAGACATACGCAGGGTGTCAAACAGGAGCAAACGAAGCTGACAATAGAACAGTATAGAACATACAGAGCAAAACCCGCGTAGCCAACACTATTTGTCACAACTGGCGTAACCTGCACAAAAAGGGCAAACACTAGCACCGATATTACAATCACAGCAGACTGGGCTAACCCTGGGTTAGAGAACCCGTGATCACACGTTCGCGCGGAGACAATTGTCCACTCCAAGTGCTAACATAGTGAAATTATATAATAAAAATTAATGGATCACAGCAGATAAGATCAAACACGTGGTAAAAAAAATTAAGACATAATGGCGTGTGGTCTTGACGGATTTTGTGTAAGTTAGCCAGATATTGGGCAATGAGTACGCGTAGTATTTACCGCGGCAATTCGATATTATCTTTAGTGGGGGAGTAGACTTCCCCCAATTTAGATAAGGGTATAAACTAAATGATCATATTTAATAAGTTAATGTTGTGGCGGCGTTGAAATTGCGAGGACGAAGGTGCGTTTTAAGGCCCTAAAACACGCATGATATGGTTAGACAGAGTAAAGTTGTAATAAACTATGTTCAAGGAAGATTTTTGAGAGAGGCTGGGGTGGAGTTGCTGGGAGAAATTTACAGGGGTAACACGGTACGAATAATAATAGCAGAAGGACAATCTGGAGAGTTCATAGGTCGCCAAGAGGGTCAAACAGGGGCGTCTATTGTCATCAGTTTTTTATGCATCTATAAATTGCACATTGGAGCGTCAGATAAGGGGGCAAGGGTGTAAACATATTAGGACACCAGTGCTGCTGTCTATTGCAAATATGGTAGTATTAGGGCGGGGCACTAGCGAAGGTCAGGAAATGCTGAGTGAATGTAAGGACGCAACTGAATATGATGTTGAATGAAGAAAAGAGCAGTCTTAATACTGAATGGGATTACGGGAGAAGGAATGCTAGTATTACAGAGATAATAAGGCCATAGATCGGGATTCATTTTTGCAAATGCCACTCTGGTTCACACAGCGGGGTTTTGAAGAAAGTTAGCAGAAGTACAAAAAGACGTGTATTAGATAGAAATGTGTATTAGATTGACGTTTTAATTGCACCCGAGAGTTTCTTGGGCGTTAAAAGGCTAAAGCTAAAAACGAAGTGGGATTGCAGAGTCGAATTCGCAGCTAGAAAGATTGGGTACAGTAGTCAGCATTGCGCAAGATCAACCGTATGTATCGGATGACCTCTTCTGGATTTAAACATTGAGGGAGAACATTCCATACAAAAGTAAAGCGAGCGAAGGGTAAAAATAAGAGAGGTAAAACTAGAATAGCGAGCTTGTGGGACAGTGAGTGAGTCAATTAAACAAATTAAAAACGAGTGCGCAGTATTGATGGGATTATAGAAATAGACCTGTCAGAGGCCCTAGTTTAGGACCAAATGTAAGAATGGACCAGGTCGATATATATATATATATATATATACTGATATTTATTTATGAAAATTACCTTTGTTAGTTACAGCTATATATATATATATATATATGTATATAATGGGGCACATTTTAAAAAACACACGAAACGCCATTTGTACATTACTGGATTAAGGGTATGCCCTACCTATCTGGTAAGAAGTATTTAAACCTACTAAAGCTCAGGATCAACGCACTACCAACGCGTGTTAGATTGGCCAGGGGACGCCCGGGCTACAACAAACGTTGTAGGCACGGGTGTCATGCGCCTGAGACGTTGGCTCATGTCGCTCAGATGTGCGATACAACACACAAACAAACCATAAAAAGACATGACGACGTCTGTGATCGCGTGACGCGTCTTCTCCGCGAAAGGGGTCATAGGTGGTTTGTGAGCAAGTATTCCGTCGACCGGGCGCACCGGGTCTAAAGCCCGACCTCGTAATAACAACACCTACCGAGGTCTGGGTTTTAGATGCCGAGATGCCGAGGTTTGCGGCCCGAAACGGGACCTGGCAAAAGCTGGCAAAACCGTTTTAACTTTGCAAGGAACCTTGAGGATATACCGCTCGCACCGGGTCCATAAGAGCGGGGGCCACCATCAAGCAAGAACACGGACAACTGATTCTTAACTTCAGGTGACACCTTTTTACCACCATTTTTATTAAGGCGAGCACTGCCGAGTGTGCAAACGTATTGTAAATGATTAATAAATAATCACAATACTTTCTATATATATATATATATATATATATATATATATATATATATATATATATATATATAATATAGCTGAGTTAAGCCTCAATGTACGTGGCTATGGTGGAGGCACTGCTCATGGGGCTAGGCTCAAAACATCATTTGGTTTTATGTCCGACTACAAGACAGCTGTTTGACCCTGGCCCAGTGCGTCACGTTCCACCTCACAGCTAGTTGAGCTGCGTTATAAACAGCGCGCAAAATAACAGTAGCAACAGGAGCAAGAAAAAAATCACGAATATATTTCATATGACACGAGGAGCAGCTTCATTGACAGTGCTGCACCGTTGAACCACGATCTGATGGCTGCGGGCAGAGGTCGGTTGATGAGTCGTCGTCATCGTCGTCAGTATGGGCCGCCTGCAATTCAGACGGATAGGCTGACCGGCGCCAATGCTATGAACTTCGTTCATGCATTACTAACGAGGGTGGCCGATCACGGAGAGAACCCCCTCTAGCGTATTTCTGTTGCCCGCCTACCACACTCGTACAGCCTGAAGGTCTGGCACGTCGCAAATGTAATTTTTGCTGCCTTTATTGCCAATTTCGGGTGTTGTTCTTGTTGATGATGATGTTGTCGTCAATGTTCGTAGTATTGATGCTGTAACTGGTAATATTAGCTTCATTGGTACTGGTATTACTACTTATTTCATTTTTTTAAATTATATTATAATATTTTACATCTTATTATTATTATTATTATTATTATTATTATTATTATTATTATTATTATTATTATTATTATCTTATTTCTATTATAAATACAACTTTAAAATACACCAGTCATAATAATATATTTATATATATATACATGTAAACTTAATACTTAGGAAGAGAAGGCTAGTCTTGCTAGCGATGTGATACTCAGTTAGTAAGCATTCACTATCACAATACTTACACACACACACAATCAGTGCTGGAATGATAAGAGCCGTTAATAAGACACAATAGATAATGCTTGCTATGCACTGCGTATCTTGATGCGATGTGGCGATTGTTGGACAAATGTATTATTTTCATATACACAGAAAGCCCTTTAAGCTTGCTAATTCCTTTACATATATTTGCGGCAGATCGACGAGACCAAAAGAGAATTTGATTGGCTGCTATGGCAATCATTAAATTTCATACGCTGCCCGTGTTAGCGACCGTAGATTTATCCACGCCCAAGCTCACACGAATGACATTATATAAAATTCCAATTTCATCCAACAGTATAACTTGACACGAGTGCTAGACCTCCACAGAACGGCACATAAACTACCTGTTTTGTCTTGTCTACGTGATAGCCGACACCTCACACTTAACAGAACCTTTAAAACCATTTCACTTCTACGAACAAATAAAACGTTAATTGCACTTGTAAATATTGTGCAGCAAATCTACATTTGAATGTACTTGTAAATATTGTGCGTAATGTTTTACACGCACGTTTGGTCTCAGACCGTATTTTCCAGCGTCAACTACGCAAAGCGCATGTTATACCCTCAGATTGGCGCGAGTCAAAACAAATTCTGACCAAGATACATCAGCCATAATACCCTATTAGTTCTTAATTAAATACGCTTTGGGAGAATCTGGCAGAATTATTGCCTCAAAAGGAGATCAGTCGGAAATCGCTACTAGTATGCTCGGAGCACCTGCGACGTGTTTATAGCGGTCTGTTTACGTACCACTTTGAGGTCGAACATATGCAGGTGGTCACAGGATAACCGGAAGGCCTGGAGAAAATAGCTGAGAGCCCGGCGTGAAGACAACAATTACAAATCGTTGAAAACAACAAACTGTTAAGTGTGGTAGTTTTGCCAAAAACATATGCGTTCACCAGTCGCAGAGCGAAACATCATGTTTAAAGAAAAGCACGGGCTGTCTGAGCTGAGTATCGAGCTGAGTCGAGGCTAATTGTAGCGGGGTCATTTGCGTAACTTTTGTGTTACCGTCACGTATTTACTATGTGGGTCAGGCTTTTATTTGGTTGGAGACGCTCTTATTGGAGACATGTGATTATTTTGAGGCTAACGTCCGCCTGATTTTAGTGCCGGTCATTCCCAAGCGACCGAAAACAGTTGCCTTTTCGAAAGAGGACTGAGTATCGATGGTATCCGATGGTTTGTAATGAGAGTTCTCTCTCCCTAGGCTAGCACGGCAGTGCATTCGATCAGGCTTACCAAATTTAACGTGGCCACTGGTTCTCTACATAAGGCAATTTGGCGACTAAACCAACCTGCCCGTAGCAGGAGGCATCGATCACGCCATGCTGTTAGTTAGTGGCCATGCAGCAGCCATAGTCGTTCCGCAGGCCTTTGGACGCTTTGGCAACCTGCGGCATGAATGTCAGCGTAGCTGCACTGTACGCGGCATATACGCACACCAAGAACATATATGCACAGGGCCACATGGCTGCGACTTCGTGTTATAGACAGGCGAGAAGGGATTGGACGGACCTTTAATAAAAATAACCTTTAATAAAAAATAAACCCAAAATCATACGTGAAAGACGTTTTACCACATACATTAAAATATTGTGTAAAGCGCAAGCAAAGACGATGTCAGATGCCTATTCGTTCGCCATTCCTTCGCTGCGTTATTGTTCGAAACATTTGTTTTTCATGTGCCAAACTCTATTGTCACGCGAAGGCTATGTGTGACAACAAGCTGCTGACTTAGCTACGTGAACCTGTGAGCTGGCTGGGTCGTTGGGCGCTGCTGCCAATGAAAATAATTTCGTTACGAGGTGGTTGTGGATAGCCCTGTGCTAGCAGTCTAGGAGAAACGGAGAATCCGGATACGGCGGGTGCGTGTCCTGTATGCGCGAAGACGAATCGGTACGCAAATGGAGAGGTCGTGTCAGAACTCTTTCGGCTAATGCAGGCACTGGCACCCTTGCGGCGTCTAGCGCTTCTGGTGTGCGTTTCGACGTGCATACTTACGTCCCAAACTACGCTACCTGGTCCCGGCCCTGCTTATAGCCCTGGCTGGGCTTACGTTATCCTTCGTATGTATATATATATATATATATGTATATCTCTTTCCCTCTTTTCACCCTTTGCGCTCGACGACCAGCGTGCCGTTCCGGTCGTGTGGCCTTCCGTGTTCTTCGATCTGCTTGCGATTTCCTAACTTAGAGGCTGAGTTTTTCTATCTTGTCTCTCCAGGGTTGCGATTTCTCTGAGCTGCTTTCACCCCATTCAAGATGCTCCTGGCCTTGCCGCAACTACTTTTGTCGTCTTTTACGACGAACAACGCGTTTTCCTTTTTCCTCTTCTTCCCCCCTCTCGCTTTCTCTCCCTATGGCTCTCGCACGTTTTTCTATTGGCTGCTTCATTCGTTTCTTGGCTACGAGTTGAGCGCGAGTAAAGATGGAGACGTTTTTCTTGAGCGCAACGACGCTGGCAGTCGTGTCCAAAGGAAGCTGTTTATCTACATATATATCTTACTCTTTTTGGTTTTTCTCTCTCTCTCTTCCGTTTCTCCCTTCCTCTTCCTTACTCCGTTTCTACCTGGAACATTCGATCTCATATATTCCTTCAACAAACTTGGAGGATTTTGCTACAAAACAAAACACAACCATCTATCTAACTGCGAAACGTATTTGCCCATTAGTACACGAGCAGCAGCAGCAACAACAACAACAACAACAACAACAACGACGACTACTACTGCAGCAGCAGCAGTAACAACAACAACAACAACAACAACAACAACGACAACAACAACAACAACGACTACTGCAGCTGCAGCAGTAACAACAACAACAACGTCAGCAGAAACGACTCAAGACTTCTGAAGAATATATAGAGAACACTGTTCTAGCCGGCGTGTTGCAACTGCGAATGCCGTAACGTACCGCTACGTGTAAGATTCTCAACGCGTTTTCTTGTGTGTCCTGGTCGTGCCACAGAACCGTGCTTCTCACGCGGCGGGCTGGCACGCCCGCAAAACCCTCTAATCAGACTAGCGTGTGTGGTAGCTTGGAAGATGTTCCTGTGTCGTTCATGCTGATGCCGGTGATGATGCTGCAGTTGCTGCTGCTGCTGCTGCTTTTACTTCTACCCATTGTTTTTTGTTCCACTTCGCCTTTCTTTTTTAAGAGCGATGTAGCGTGAGAACACGCCAAAAGATCGAACGAGGCAAACCGGGCATACGAAAACCACCAACGCCAGGTTGTGACGTGGCGTGCCGCATGGCTTTCCACCTCACAGTTTCCAATAGCTGCTGATGCTGCTGCTTTATGACAGGGTTCCATTGCGGCTGTCGTTAATCCGACACATACCAGCTATGCAAACTGACTCGATACACGAGCGACAATGACAACAAGACAATGCCGCGGGCAAGTCGTTGCTCACTCAGTTCAACGTTCGTTACACAACGGCCAAGCACACGACGGTGTTTCTATCGAGCGTTTCCTTTTCTATGCTGCCCCTGCTGGATGATGTCGTCTCTACACTGTAGGCGGGCGGCCGCCCGGCCGCGTTCTAGTGCCGTCGTGCTTCCGCTGTCCACATATGATGATGATGACAGCCTGCTGCGTCTCTTTGAGATGCGATGAGATGAGATAAGGCACTACAGGAAATGAGTAGAGTAACAAGAATCATGACTACTGCTACTGCAGCTTTTCCCTCTGTGCGCGAATTGGGCTGTGTGTATGCCAGCCAGTAGTTCAATGCAAATATATATATATATATATATATATATATATATATATATATATAAATATATATATATATATATATGTTTGAATACATATTATATATATATATATATATATATATATATATGTTTGAATACATATTTCAAGAAAAAAGAATCTTGATTTTAGTTGTTAACGTGTTCTTGGTCCCTTCAAAGTTGTTTCCGCCCCCTGTAATGCACTTGTACCACCTTCTTTCCAACCCTTAAAAACATTTTCACAAACGTCTTTCGGAATTGAGTTGAGTTGCTCCTGCGAATTTTTCTTTATGTCTTCTATAGTACTTTTCATTTTTGTCTCTGTAGAAAGAGAAAAAGTTGCACAGAGCCAGTTTTGGCGAAAGCAATTGTTGCGGAAAAAGAAATTTGAATTTGTTTTTATTAAATAATCCGAAATTAGTAATAATGTGTGCGCCGGTGCGTTTTCGTGACGGAGAATCTATGAGTTGTTTGCCCAGAGTCGAAAGAAACGGTAAAATATCTTGGTGTTGAATCGGCCTAGTCTAAATTTCTTCTATCGATTCTCTTCTTGGAAGCACCGCTGGGAAGATTGCTGGACTGTGGTTTCGATGTCGTAACCACATACCCATGCTTTGTCTCCTGTAATCACTCTCTGACGCAATCCAGGTTACCGCCTGAAAATTCGATTCGGACGCTTTCCTATGGGCGTTGACTTCCTAGAAATTCAACATTTTAAGAACGGAACTGATCCGTAAGATGCCTTCCATTCCTCAACTGACAGTAATTTGGCGATGTTGAGTACGATATTACGAACTATTTCAACGGTTTTTTCTGTTATTGATGCCGAAGGTCCGCCCGAACGGAGCTCGTCTATAGCCTCTTCACTGAGGTATATCTTCAATGCACCGAGGGCCGGACATGTTAAGATATCTAGGGTTTCCCCAACAGTCCTTGTGGCAGCATGGCCACTGACCCTCAGCGGTATGGTTTATCATCTATTCTCAATGAGCATGATAAACGCTATAGCGAAATCAATGGTGCCAGAATTTTACAGTGTTTTGGGGCACTTCTTGATCACCATAAGCAGTTCGTAACACTGCTACCACTTTAGATCATATGATTAGGCTTTTATCGCAGGACTTGGTGCAGATTTGTTGCTCCTCCATTCTCAGGTCCTCAAAAAGTAAAGCTCGTTTTCTTCACTTTTTTTGTTACCAAGTTCAAACGACAAACGTCGCCACAGTGGCCGGTCTGGGTCTCGAACCCAGTCCTCCCGAATGCTTATATGCAATATCCTCTGTATATTACAACATTATAATCGTATAGTTCGTAAGGCTAAAAACCCTATATATATAAATATATATATACATGTTTCACATACTACATAGCGTACATGTTCTACCCCCGGATTATGTTGGAAACACAAGCGTACTGTGCAGCCTGCTCTGTAAAGCGCAATATAAATAGACTGCGAAAGTCAACGTTGTCATACATTGTTATCAAGACTGCTATAGCATAGAGCTACATCTGGACGCAAATTTCGAGTTTTCCGTAAAACTAGCACCTCGTTGCTAGCAACATATGTGCCATGTTCGGTCAGGTTTATACGCATTAATTATTAACCCACGAGTAAGAAATTCGCGTATGGATCGTTTCCTAGAAGCCGTCCCAGAGATTTTCGGATTTTTCAGTCCTTCATGCTAGACATAGTGGTGGCTTGAGTTTCGCTTGTAGAAGTCGAACGAGTAATAGTATAGGATCTTGTTCTACTGTTTTCCTCCCGTAACCATTAAGGCGCAGTTTAGATGTTGAGGTCCGATGCACGCTGGCCCGGATATATGCCTATTACGGCCGGCGTCGGAACGAAAGCACCCGCGGTGGTGCCAGAAAAGTATGGAGCGAAAAAACATCGAAGAATGTGCATGCTAAATATGATGTCGTTGTTTTTGCCTCTGAAACCTTGGACAGTTTATCTAAATGTACTTGAGGGTTCATATAAAAGGAACAGCGCTTGGTTGAATACATCCGGTAAAGGGCTGCAGTGGACAAGAGCGAGGGCGTCCTTCAAAGACGTCTTCAAAAGCCTAAAAAGCTCCTTCTTCCTAAAAAATGCCAATCTTTTCCACGTTACGAGAGTATGTTAAAACGCATGACGTTTAGCAAAGTTTGAGCATGTCTACTGACTTTAAATAAATATCTAGCTAACACTTAAAAGTATACGACACGCATACCACCGCATTTTCCACACAAAACGCGTGCCTATTGCTGTGGATCAGTTTCGAATTCAATTCAGCATTTTTTTCACTACAAAATTGGTAGATAGGTGTGGATCAGTGACATCCTATTACCTATTCAAACAAGCGCCTTAAGCGCCAAGTTATTACCTAGTTGCAGTGGCCGCTACTTTTCGAGAAATGCCGTATAGTCGCAAATTGGCCGATTATATGCGCTGTATTTCGTTATTGAAATGTATACTATTATTACTCGTTCGACTACTACAAGCGAAACTCAACGGCACAAACGACGGTACAAAAATCCGCGCGGATGGGCACCTGCACGAACATAAAAACGTTGGCAGAAAGAATGCAGGCTAAACTGTTTAATATTAAATTGAAGACGGCGCCAGCGTGGCCTGTGGCCCTACGAAAGACAAGCACGCATATCGTTTTGTTGGGAATTCAATTAGCGAAGGCGAAAATTGAGGCCACCACAGTTTATGAGCTGCTGTATCGGCCTTCCAGCTCGCGCTCCTCGAACCGGTGAGAGTCCGGGGCGCGGGAGAAAGGCGGCGGGGGTCTTTATCAGAATTCCTACTAAGTGTGCATGCAGTGTGTGACAACATACTTTACGTGTCGAAGATCTCTTGTAGAGCGTGCACGTATATCGCATAATTATATATAATTCAGTACGTATAATGCACACGTGGAGCACTGCACGGCACTGCCAGACGAGACGTGATGATATGGGTGGCTGGCTGGCTGGCTGGCGCAATCGCCGACGATACGCGCCGAACCTACTTAGGCAATTCGTATCCGATACGTAGCGGCCGGTGGTCGGCATGTTTTTGCTACGCCACCATCAAACGCATTGTCCGAATCAATTATGGCTAGCACCACCGTCGTTTTGATGCCTCAGGGGTTATGTGGCGGGAGAGGCGAAGGAGCTAGGGCGGTGGAAGAGGACGAGTGGAAGTGGTGGCCAGAAGGAGGAAAAACTCCAAACGTGCTTGGCATACAGCGGTTGCTCCGAGCGATTTGAGTTCCCGCTTGTCTCTTTATCTTTGTCTTGTTCGGGTTTCTCCGTTAGTTCGTATGTCTTTTCTTTAGCTTCTTTCGGCTTTTTGATATCTGAAGTCGTCGTCGTCGGCGGCGGTGATGGTGGTGGTTCTGTCGAACCTGTGGAACGGAATTCTAAAAGTGTTTTAACACCTCTCAAGTGACAGCAGAAGCAACTGGAGCGGCCGCAACGGCTGGTGCTGCTGCTGCTGAAGAAGAAGCAGCCCAAATCGGCAGCCCACGCTGAGGGAAGTGATATTATTTTAAAATCATTGAAGTTGGGCGACGTCAGGATAAGTATCGGAGAGCAAAGCGGGCCACAACACAAGCATCGTCCCTTTAGCCAAGAGACCGGTCTGTCGTGCACAACAATAAGGGGAGACGGCCTGTATATACTTATTAGGGACTTAAGTTAGAGACTGGCAAAAAATAACTTTTAAATACAATCTACTGGTGTCGTCACTATTCATTAGTACTGTTTTCGCTATTATCGTCATCATCACCATGATACTCGATCAGTGTTTGACTCGAGGCGAAGGTGATTCACTTGAGACCTATCTTTACTTAGCTAGCAGCGGCGGATGAGAGAGCGGACCGAAGCCTTGTACCTTTCTGTGGTTGAACGAAGAAGGGTTTTCCGGAAGGACCGCGATGAAGAGCCCTCTGAGATGCACAACGTCTCTCTTGACGTAGTCTCGATGCAAGAGAGGCGATGGTGACGACAACGAACAGAACAGCAGCCCCTGGTCGGTTTCATTGGCCTTGGGCCGGAGCGGCGGGGAAAATTTGATAATAGAGGTAGACACAACGCTGAGGCGGACACCGAGACCGCACCTCGAAGGTCGTAGGCTACCCGGTAATAAGGAAAGACGAAGGGGAAGGCCCACGGGCGATGCCAAAGCCGCGCCCGCGCCTCTTGAGCAACATGAGACCTCTCCGTGAGCCCCTGTCACACGGGGGAACTCAACTCCGCAAAGAATAGACGAGCCAAGCCGACCCAACCAGATCTAAGCTAGCCATCGGATGCAAGGAAAAGAAAATAAAGACAAAGCTACCTACAAAGATACCTCTCTCGTTACCGTCAATAGTGACACTGCTGGCAACAGGGCCCGTCTTGACATAACGCTTACAACAACGGCGGGTCTTTAAACCTAAAAGTTCTTACTAGTAACGAATAGACGGCATGTAGACAAACAATTAGCCGCCGATCGATGCGAATCTCGTCAGCTGCCGTTAATCTCGCGTACGAGCTATACGTATGTAAGAGCCATCACCACCGTTGATCAACGAACGCTCACATATCAGCGACCGCGATTTACGCTTGTTGATGTTGCTGGGTATCATTGTCGTTCTTGTTGTTGTCGTCGTTATCTGATTTCTATCGCTGTTGTCACGATTGCAGCAGCTGCTGTTGTTGTTCTTATTATTTTTTCCTTGAATATTTTTATATATTGGATGTGGATGGCAGATTTCTGGGTTACCTCGACCTCTGCTCTTTCTCGGCCAGGCGCAGCGGGGCCTCGGCTGCCGCCTTTGCATTGATAATCTTCCCTTCACTCCAATGAATTTGCGAATATACAGTGTCCATTAGCTGTATTGGTTTTATCCCATGGTCCGCCGCTACTTATCGTAGCGAGCTTATCGTAATAATAATGATGGCGTTGATAATACGATGACGATGATGATGGTGATGCTACAAACTGCTGCAGTCGAAGCAGCTGTCTGTGTCAGACGGTTGTAATAGACACGACACTTATACGTATTTTATGAAGCTCATCTTGGTTCAAAAAGGGGCTAACTATTGCGTAGTTATGACCTGAAGCATGACCTGGACAAAGGACAACCTAGAGATCAGACATAGCGCAGATGGCACCATTTTGAGATGGCAGGGAGAGAGAGAGAGAGAGGATGGCTACTAAACGCCCAACAAGGCTGACGCCTTGTCCCAGACCGGGAATCTGCGCCCAGGCCGGTCCGCATGCCCACTTAGCCGCATGCAGGTTTGCTTCGACTATCTTATTCTTATGTTCCCGTCCATCCACTGTTTTGTTCAACAACAGCTAGCAGCACATCGGCACTCAGATGTTTTCCAGATCGTTCATTCGCTGGTTGGTTCGTTTAGTCGACAACGACGACGACGACGACTTAGGCAATGGCGCGCGAACAGCAGTCACTTGCAGGTGTTACCGATGGCGCGGCCACTTTTGAGAAGACGTACGCCCCTGGCCCCTCTCCGCCCATGAGAATTGAGGGGGATTTGGGCATACCCAAAGGGCTTCAAGTGGTAATGGGGGGAGCGCCGGGAGGCCCGCATTTCTCACAGAGCACTACCGAATGTGCGCCGGCCATCTTCCACTTCCACTGTTTCGATGAGCTTTACCGAGGTAAACGATAAAACCCTCGCCGCCGCCGCCACCACCACCCCCCGCCGCTGCCATCAAGCGGATCGTAGTCGTGAGTGAGTGAGCCAGCCGGTGGGTGAGGACAAAGTGAATGGGCTACTTTGCTCTAGGCTGCTTGTGCTCCAGATATGAGATAGGCCAGCATTGCAAATGGACGTTCCATAGGTGCCTTTCAGCAGCCTTATGTGCCTCTGCTAGTGCTGCCGGCTGATTCAGTTGGTGGTTCCCGACCAAAAGCACGACCGCCAGCCACTATTGCTTCGAGGCGATGGGTGTTTGGTGGGCGACTCCGTGGCGCGTAGGACTTACTATTTGGTTGATGCTGAGTTTAGTGGTGCGCGCTTCATCTCATGCCGGTCGCCTACTTCTTACTTCCACTAGCGCTTCACTCGTAGATCGACGATGGAAAAAGCTTTCTAATAATATACCCGATGGGCACGCTTACTCTTACGGCTAGCCGATTGCGCAGTATGTATATGTATATATATATATATATATATATATATATATATATATATATATACATATATATATACATATATTATATACATATATACAAGGGCACATTTTGAGGATTCGGGAAAAATGCTTTATGCACATCCAGCGAGGATGTCAGTGTCTGGGCGTAAAGAAGCGTGTCGGTAGTATAGGACTACCCGATGACATGGCGTTACCCCCTAAAAACCTTAATCCTCACATTTACCACGAGGGCACCTACAAAGGCCGATTTGCGTGAAAGTATGCTTTTTACTACGATGAAGTACTGAACGTGACTCCCTAGGCAGCAAGGACTTGCCCTGCTTATAGGCCTGAAGCTGATCATACCGTAATGCGGGAGTTGGATCGCTTTTATACAGATTTTGATGTGACGAATCAAGACGAGACTTTCACAATTAATACGGATTTCTATTAAAATCGAACAGAAACATTTTGTTCTGTAAATTATAATATAGAGTTGACAGTCGATATCATCACAGAGCTGGTCAACATAACCAAAGTTTAGTTTATTCCTACTAACTAGCCGTGGCTATGTGAAATATGCCAATTTTTGTGTGCTACTCATCAAAACGGGGCATCTAAACGCCTGCATTTTTGTTTTCCCAAAAGGACAAAAAGCATACTTTTTAAGAAAGATAAATTAGTCATCTACAGCAACATAATTCATATAAGGTCATGGTCTAAGGGCCTAATACGGTTGCAAAAGCAGGCCTTCATGCTAATAATAAGATTGGAGAGGTGTAATGTACATTAGGCGTCTGCAGATCAACGAAATAATTACCAGTAAAACATGTGTTGATAGTTTAAAGCAAGCCATCGTCGAAAAGCGTCCCGAACTGTTCAATTGCAGATGCATCGTATTGACCATCAACAATAACAACGTTTGCAAACCTAGATTTGTGGCGGCCTGCCGCGCGTAAGCTGGCTTGCTATGTTATATCTCACTCTTGGCTTGGTTGCTTCTCTGTAGTTCCAATGACATTCTCTGTCAAAGGAACGGGGTTGATCTCGGCCCCGCTGATATCATAATCATGTAGCAGCAAGACAGTGGCAGGAGGATAAGAGGTAGAAGAAGAACAAGTAAAGTATGTGTGGCCGGGCCCTTCCAAGGCGTCCTTCTGATTCTATTCGACACACCCTTTTAGCCGTTGTTCTCGCACGCTTCTCCCATCTCTTTCTGGCTCTCTTGTTCGATGTCCCGCCCCGGGGGCAAGCTGTGGCCCCGATATTGATCTGCTGCTAATCACTGATTAGGTAGATACATGGATAGATAGATTGAAGGCTCCATAACGACGACGCAACGCGGCGGCGGCGGCGACGACGTACGTGGGATCGCGACGCTCTATTAGGGGTCCTAGCAACCAAAGAAATAGCTGAAGAAGCAACAGCGGCAGCAGAAATAGAAGCAGCAGCGGCGGCAACCTGCTAGACAAAAGATTACATAGGTAGATTGCGTTTGACTAATCTAACGACTACAACACTTCCACTACGACAATAGCCATGATGTGCACCGCCGATAGCAGAGCGGGCACTACACCAGACGAGTTTCGACGACTGTTTACGGGCTAGGAAGCGTCCGTCCGTCCGTCTGTCTGTTTGTCTGTCTGCCAGTCATTCAGACGCAGTCAATCCGTCAGTTGCTAGAGAGTCGGCGCTATCGGCAGTTTGGCCTGGTTGCGGGCTCGCCTCGGCAAAACGGAGAAGAGTAACGGGCATAAGGGACATACGTAGAGAATAGATGGCCGTAGGGGATGGATGAACGTAGGGGATGGATGAATGTTGGGGATGGATGAACGTAGGGGATGGATAAACGTAGGGGATGGATGAACGTAGGGGATGCGGGTAGAAGTACGCAGATGTATGAGAACTTAGGACGGACTTAGGACCGACTGGCATCGACCGACCGGTAGACACACGCACACACACACACACTGCAGCAACAGGCGGGCGAGCAAGCAGTAAGCTTCTCTGGACAAGCAAGCGGCCCGGCCCGGATGAGGAGAAGGCAAAGATGCGTAGAGGAATAGAGGACAGAGGCGGCTGGCGAGACAGCCAGGGCGACTCAGAGGCAAGATGGGGAAAGAAACATGGCTTCTAATTAGCCAGCAGCTGCGTGGTCTGGCATAGTAGTAGTATTACTGCTACTGCTTCTTCTACTACTACCACCACTACTACTGCGTCTGTTTCTATTACGGCCACTTCCATCTTGTCGCCCGCCCAACGTTGACGGGGCGCTGGAACCCAAGTGTGGTGCTACATTACGCCGGGGCCAGGAAGCAATGCACAGATAGGGAGAGAGGGAGAGAAGGTCTGAGTGCAAAGAGAGAGAGAGATACACAGAAGCCGTCTTACACAGAGGTAGCGCCTGAGCGCCCCCCTGAGCGCCCCGCGACTGGATTGGCCGACCAATAGACGCGCGTTCGGCCAATGAACGTATCAAGAGAAGCAGCAGCAGCAGACAGAGATGCCGACGACGGTGCCCTGATACAACATCCTTGCGTGACTACGCGCGCTTAATCGAATGGGCGTCGAGAGGCGGGCGACGGGGTGAAGATGGCAGCGGCCGTCGGCCTCGCCGTCGACTTCAGCACCTCGCCGTGCTCTGGCACCTCGGCCTCTGTGTCTAATTCGTACACTACTGGCTGGTTAGTATACGACGATGTGTCGTATCTTTGTCCTCGGGGCGAGCCTGGTGTTGGTCGTCGAGATCGAACTGGTTGCTGGCTTGTAGCACTGTTGGTCATTGGCTCATAGCTACTCGCCACGACAACGCACGGGGCGCTGCGTGCGCGTGCCGTACGGGCGGGAATGAGACAAACTGACTGACTGGCAGGCAGACAGACAGACAGACACACAGATAGCTAGAGATATGCAGATAGATAGAGACATAGGAAGACGGAAACGTTCAACGCTTGAGAATGACAATGATGCTGTTGATAGTGTTGATAACTATGATCCCTGATTACCGACTTCTCGATACCTGCTTTCTTTCTCGTTATATATATATATATATATATATATACATATATGATCCCTGATAACCGACTTTTCGATGCCTGCTTTCTTTCTCGTTATATATATATATATATATATATATTATTTTTTTCTCTTATTTATGGCTGGCCTGCTCAATTTCTTGGCTCTACTGTTCAACAGACAAGATTCTAGAGAGGCGGACATATTGACAATTTATGTATGAGAATAATAGAAATAGCTTGAGAAGCTAACCAACGCCTTAAATTTGCTACCTCATCACTCACTGGTCGGGCAACAGCTGTTAAGTAAAGTCACTTAGCTGTTGGTTGCGGCTACTACGCGGCAATAGCCACATTTATGCTTCTGACTGCATTGATTCGGGGCTAATTTATGGCCTTGACAGGGTGTGGAACCACCTCACGCTGGCCAATTTTAACCAGCTTGAGAGGTGTTTCCCATTAAATATAAAGCAAGTGACTTGTTTATCTATCCACGAAAGGAGCAACTTCGCGTAACCCATGTTAGGCTGTCTACCATCTACTGAAACAAATCGGCTGACAAAGGCCGTCTAAGGCTGAAGATGCCTTGCTGCTGCATATACGTTACAAATGTTTTTTCTTCAGAGTGGGAAGCTTAAGTCGAACGGGTCGGACGAGGAAGTCGGTGTTTTGGACGCGTTCAGTGCCTTGCACCTTTGGCCTGGTTCGGCATGCAGCAGTTGCCACGTATACACCCACTACCTGGTATACTCAAACGCCGCCTTTCACGAGGACTATGAACTGTGCACCTGTCGGTTCTGTCTGCAGAGGTGTACCAGGTGTCATGCCGTGGAGTGCGCAGCACTAGAGCATAAATCGCTGCACTACTTTTCTCACCGGAGGCCGCGGGGATTTGTCTGCTCGTGGTCGCCAGGAGTGGTCACGTTCGGATGAAGTTTTCAGTCTTTTACTCTTTATAATTGTGCAAATAATTGTGAAATTATGATTCATATATCATGGACGATATTAGATTCTTTAGGGCGGAGCTTCGTTGTCATTAGCATGATGGGGAAGGCGTAATACAACTGGACACGTCCCAACGATCTGCTTGCGTCCTATGAGTTCAACGGGCTTTTGCAAAATGCCGTGTCTGCCGACATCAGAAGCATAGGAATCATATAGTGGCGTCTATACGTGGCCGCACAGTATGGGTTTTAAGGGGTACACTAACACAGATGTTCGACCTTTCTGCTACGCTCATGTATTATGGCACGCTTGTCCGTCTTTTCTGACAGGAATCGTTCTACGTTTTAATCTAATAATTGCTGCCTGCGTCTTCCCTGTAGAGAGTGTTGACCATCCAAAAATGGTGCCCACGTCCTACATCAGCACAGTCTGCTTCAAGCTTCAGGAGTAGAGGCTCTGTTCATGAGAGTACGGTACCCGACTCCTGATTGTCGGGTTGGGCACTTAGTCAACAGAAATCCACACATCATTCTTGTGCAACACGTTGCACAAGAATAAATCGTTGTTGTCATCGACTACATACAGTCTGCTTTGCGGTAGGCCTATATAATTCAAATTTGATTTGCTTACGTGCAACTCAATAATGAGCGCTCTCGCATAAGGTTCTCCCTGTTACGGGTTAAAGGAACCACGATACCAGCCAGTCCCTGTTATTGCCTGCTATGTTTGGTAGTCGCGTCATGACACGTGTGACAGTGAATGCATAAACGAGTACAATCACAGACGAACGCGTTTGCATATGTCTATATGTAAGCCGATGTACATGTACATTTGTATGGAACGTATTAGGAAATGAATGATGCTCATGAATTTCCTACTAAATCACAAACAATATCGGTACATATTAAAAATAACGCTTTGAATGCGCCTCCTGTGTTATATCGGGATCGAGTCCGCGATTCCCAATGCCGAAGTTACGCGACATCTCCATCTTACTGACGTATGTGCATATGTATATAAATATAACTATATATATATATATATATATATATATATATACGTCTTAAGTGTGGTGCAAGGATAGCTGACGAAGCATATGAGAAGGTGCTGGCGCAAGTACTCGTGGCTATCCAGCAGACTAGATTTAAACCCTCAGGATTACTCTGCATTGGGTGCTATTGCGCGTCTAAGAGTTTAGTAAAGCTACACATAACAACGCAGACACCCCCTCACTGCCTCAATTCAGCAGACGTCGACAAATCTTGATCGGCAGGTTTTGCAACATGCCTGCAAGCGGCTTAGACCTCGAATTGAAGCGCGTTGATTAAAGTCTGGCTACAAAGAGTAATCAAGATGCGTCATCCTGCTATGAGTGTCCCTACCGGCACGTGCAAACAATTTAATTCATGTATTTGTGTTCATTTGGATTCAGTATTTGAATCACGTGACATCCGTTGCTATATATGTATGGATCGTATTGATAGTGTTGTGTGTTGAAAATACCAAGGTTGTTCTTTTATATATTTTTTTCAAAGCAGTTTTAGTATATATATATATATATATATATATATATATATATATATATATATATATATATATATATATAGACTATCATTGATGGTAGTTAGACGAGATCTACCGATCGTTTGTTGATCTGTGAACGCCTGAAACTCAATTTTAAGCGGGCAGAATATCTACTCGAGCGTTATTCTCTGCCTCGGAGTCGTTCACTAATAATTCAGCCTTCTCATACAGCGGCAGCGTTCGCCCTTCTCTGTCTAAATCGTTGCACTTCCCTTGCACCCCAAGGCGGCCGTGCCTTCTCTCTCTGTGTGAGAGCCACCGGAGTGCAGAACAGGGCTTTGCACTCCAGATATGTTCAAGCACACAGCACGACGACGAAGAAGAGCGACCTGTCGTAGTCGGGTGATGGTGATCTTGATGAGGATGAGGACGTCGACGGAAACGATTGATAAATGAGCGCCTTGATAAGTATTGTCATGTTTATCGTTCCGGTCGGGGCGTTGTTTACTCTAGCGCTGTCACGTCATCATGTTTGCATCATCATCATCGTCGTCATCTTCGTCGTCGTCGTCACTCAGTAGGATCGTCATGGCCGGCCCGACCCTGTAAACGTATGAAGCCTCAAGGGATTCAGAAGAGCGAGCCACCTTACGCTATGTAGATCAGTGAGTTGGTAACCAGCCGTATGTCCTACTGAGACAAGCGCCTTGTTCAAAGCACCCAAGCGAGAGAGAGAGAGAGAGAGTGCAGAGGGGAGAAACCTATAGTGGTAAAGCAGAAGGGGGAAAGAGGGCAGAAATATGCGCAGTGTGATTGCGAGGAAAAGAGTTCGATGCGAACAGACGACGGAAGGCGAAAGTAAGGTAGATGATAAAATAAGAGAGAGGAGAGATAGATAAAGGGAGAGAGAGCGGGGGGGGAGGGGCCGAGGGGGACGGAGTCTAGTGCAACTGAAGGCACATACGTTCTTGCCAGGCCCGCGGCGAGGTTTGGATATCTTTCTTCTATCCATGTTGCCGCACGCCGCTTGCAGCAGTAGCAGGGGCGGCGGCGGCAGCGGCTGAGGAAACTGAGGAACTGATCGTGCGGACACTACGACTCGAGCTGACGACACCAGAGATGCCATCGGGGGGTACCAGCAGCTCGAGGCAGCAGTAAGCTGCCTGCTTACTTACTTGGGGCGCGGGGGGCGGCAGAGCTGCTCCGTCCAGCCAACAATTATATCCCGAACGGAGGCCGGGCTGTGAGTGGGAACGGGCAGAAGCAGCGCGGGCGGCTGCGGAAAGTCCCAGACGTTAGCTAAAGCTCGGTCGTTTTGCTCCGATTGCTCGATCGAGGATGACAAAGGCGGCCGGGGGCGGAGCAGGGGGGGGGGGGGGGGTGGTCGTGGTCATCACCGTTTACTGTCCTTTCTTGTAGTCTTCGTTGTTGTTGTTGTTGTTGTTCTACTTGTCGTTTTCGCCCCGGGGGTTTGGGAAACAGAACGGAAAAGCAATATCGCCTACAACGAGAACAACGTCCACGACGACACCGACAGGAACTACCCCCACCACTACTACTAGGACACATGATGACGGGGCGGCCATATAATGACAACGACATTGAACAGCAACACAACCACAACGACAACACGAACTGCCTTCTACTTCACCATCATCGTGCCTCATCCCCCCGCTCCTCCCCCAGCTATATATAACAGATCAACTGGCAACCATATTCATAATCATATATAACACAAGGTTTATTTTCACTTTTGTTGGGCAAGCACAAACATATATTACAATTTAGATATTTTGAGTTGGCCGTGTCAGTCCTCAGTGCTCATGAAGTGAGTTTTTGCGGCAACTCGATTCCATGATATGTTGCACACAGCCTGTTGCAATACTTGCAAACGCATGTGTCCGCCGTGGCTTGCGAAAGCTCTTAGTCCGACAAAGTGTATGGTGAGAAATCCATGAACCCGAGATCGTACCACTATAATATGCCAATTCGTGGTATTCGCTCAACTAACTAGAGGGTGCAAACTGATTTCCAAGCTATGATAGATATTCGCAAACAAATAAAAACAGGATGATTTTCTTGGGATGCTGTGCTATTCATCAGCTACATATAGGCCAATTTTAGGAAATCGGTAGCAGCGTTTATGATTTAAGATTGCTTCAAAGAAATAAATAAAAGATGTTTGACGCAAGAAGCCGAAAATGAAGGAGCAACGAATGTACAACCAGCTCTGTGTTAAAAACCATCGCATGTGCTTAAAAATAGAGATAATATTACGAACTGCTTATCGTGATCAAACAGTATCTCGAAACGCTCTGTATGCGTGCTACCGTCGATTTTGTCACGGACGTGATGAGGCCGAAGGTGTCTCCCGGGAAGGCGTTCGACGTCAATAACAGAAGAAAACGGTAAAAGAGTTTGTAATATCGTATTCAGCACTCGCGAATCAATATCGTGGAGATAGCTGATATTGGCGACATCGTATGAATCAGTTTTAACGATCTTGACCGATATTTTATGCGTTAAAAGACAAGTAACAGCAAAGCTCGTTCCAAGACACTGAGTTGCTTCAGAGAGTGCTCACAGAAGACGAGTCATGGGCGCATGGTTACGACATACAGACCAGATTCCAATCATCCCAGTGGTGATTTCAAGGAGACTCGATCAAACAAATTTACACAGAGCAAATTGAACGCTAAGGTTATTCCAATCGTTTTTCGACTACAAGGGAATCATTGTTCACGAATTTTTGCCACTCGGTTCTACGCTTCAATAAGTAATACTACCGCGAAGTTTGACAAAGAAAGCGCAAGAACGTCCGACGCAAAAGCTAGCAAACAACTTTTGAGTTAACAACTCTCACGACAACGCACTTCTTATTTCCCGGATCTCGCCCCGTGCAACCTTTTCCTGTCCCAGGAGATCTAAAATTGAATGGACAACGTTTCTAGACTATGGCGGAGATAAAGAAAAATGCATAGGAGCAACTCAACTTGAGTCCGAAAAATGCGTTTTAAATTGTCTTGAAGGGTGGAGAAAAAAGGTGGCATAAGTAGGGCAGGACCTATTTTGATGAGAGCAAATACATTGAACATGAAGTAGATAATTATTTTTGATATGAATAAAAATCTTTCGATCAACCGCCGTACACACAGTAATTGTATTGTACACGTGTGTTGCCAAACTGTGCACTAACGGGAAGCAGGGTTATAGTTCTCCTCTTCGCCCCTCATCGTCGGGTTATTAAGCGACGTCCGAGGCGAACATTCCAAGACTTGAAGTTAAGCAAGTACGAGAAAGAGCAAGATATATAGAGAGAAATAAGGGTAAGACCTCTCCAAAGCAAAGCCAGTCGAAACGAAAGCCCCTGCCACGTTTCTGTGTGGTGGGCAATGGCTTTTATCATCGTCGTTTCACCTCTGTCTAGCAGGGGCCTGAAGATCACTAACTGCCCATAAATACCTCTTTTCATTGTCGAATTGTTCTTTTCCCTTTTGTTGTTTCGCTTGCCCCTACTTTCGCTTCTACCCGTCTCCTGTTCGATATTGTCGTTATAAATTAGGTGATAACAGTAAAGATTTACTGTGTAGAGAGATTCCAGCCTAAGTAACCTTGCACCCGCCAACGACACAGAGAGAGACACGGTGTAAAAAGATGCAGAATCAACCCGAGTACGGTTGAAGAGAAGCCCACGGTTTCTTGTTGTTAATGCTGGTGTAAGTGATGTTATCGCTGCTGTTGTTTGTTACTGGTATTGGTGTTATTATCAAAGTTCATTTTGGCACGCTCTTTTTGAGAGATCACTGACAATGGCGAAGCCATCTTGGCTTAGCCATCAGATCTGAGAGTGATCTTGACGGCAAGTCTGTCTTCTGTATTCATTCATAATACAAATATGATTAAAATATATAACAAGAAAATAAAACGCAATACTGCCAGCAAGTATAAACTCGGTGCTTTGGCTTGTGTGCGTTTCTTGCGTAACGGTGGTGTTTCTGATGACATTCATTTTACGCATTTAGTTCACGTTTCATCTGCATTTCGTCATTACGTAGCTCTGTGTTGTCTCTCGTGTTGACGTAACATATATGTTGGAATTAAATGAAGATCAGTTATCTACTATCGGTCGACGACCAGATAGTAATTTTGAAACGGTGCGTACTTGCTGAAGGCTTTTCTTTATCAATCAGTGAATCATGATTTTAGGAGCCACAAGGGAGCTACTATATATTCAACTCGCAAAGGAAACGAAATATTTAGTACAACCTTAAATGTCAAGTTAAACTTCGATGCAACAGCCTTAACTGACCGCTTAATTGGTTCATTGGTATGCCTAAAAATTAGATCAGTTCAGCTCAGGTTCGCTGTTATTGTAAGAGTGAATACCTGACCAATATTCCAATCAGCGAAATAGGTGTTCGTGCCGATAAAAAATAAATATATTTCGCTTTTTTCTGTATCTTAACATAAATCCACTTCAGTTACCCCTTTAGCAGAGTGTGTGTGTCGCGCTAGGACCAAGGCCGTCATTATTTATCCTCTTCCTAAAGTTGCCGGTAACCATAATCTACACAGAGTTACTGCTAAAGCCAACAAGCTCAAAAAACTGCTTCACAATCGCCTGGCAGTGGGTTACTTTGTTTATTCGTACGGGCTCAACGCCAGCCAAAGAGAAAGCGTTTGAAACATGTTTTTGTACTGCCTGAATATCCTTATCTATTGTAACGACTCTAGCAAGTTGATATATATATATATATATATATATATATATATATATATATTTATTGTAGTGGCTGCAGATTGCGACCCCTGGCTAACCACATTTAGCTTACTGTTCGTAGCGGCCTAGTTAGTCGGAGTGATCAAGCCGTAATTAGAGAAGACATGTTTAGTGGCTAGGCAATAGTCAAACGCGGGCCGACTTGCGCCAACTGATTCCTTATACTGGCTTCTTAAAAAATTTACATTCGACCACGCTCCCACCTTCCCCTTTCGCACCTAATGCACCTATGGCCCCCTTCCCTTGAGATGTCTCGTCTGAACGGCGCCCGCTCGTCTTCCTGAGACATCGAGTGTCTGGTCGCACCCTAGACTAGATACGCCAGCAGCAACAATAGCAGCAGGAATTTTTTTCGTGCGCCATCATGAGATGCAAAGCTACTGCTATTGTAGCCACCGTGCCGGCAATCACATGGCCAAGGAACGAGGAAGATGGAGGGAAGGAGAGATCGCCATCCCCGCTTCGTTTCTTGCTCCGGGGGTGCCACTCCCCTAAAGATTGGTGGTGAATATAGGCAAGCAAAAAATAACCCAACAAATTACAACACGCGGAGCAGGTACCACGTAGTGGTAGTTTAATGAGAGCAAGAAATCAAGGTAGCGAAAAAGATCGACGGAGAGGCAGAGCAAGGTGCAGAGAGCACGTGCCGTGATCATTTACCCGTTTTCTGGTCTGCTGGCTCATTGAATCGAAGAGCAATGATGGCTAGGGGTAGACTAAGGACAGCGGACCCGGCCCTCATCATTAATACCGCCCGGCGACGACCACGATGACCGACTGAATGGGTCTATCAGGGGAAAACGACAAATGGCAACGACAGAGGAGAGACTTGCTGGAAAGTTTCGCAACCACAAACAATTGGTCAGACGGCGACAGCAGCAGCGGCGTTGATGCGTACGGGAGAAGAGTTAGCCGCACTTCTATTCAATATTCGCTCTAGTGGCCGTTCGTGTTAAGGCGCACTTTGCGTCCGCGCTGTGGACATTTATTAAGGCCTCCACCACGTGTTGATGTAACAAGCAGCAGCAGGAGAAGTACCAAGAGTACTATTCATAGTGATAGAAATCATTGGGATGTAAAGTAGAGATAAAGTAGTGAGTGGTCTATTTCATCACCTCCTACACCCTCTCCGTCTCTAGTATTTTTTTAAATCAAACACTAACGGAAATTGCGATTGCACACATGGTCACAGCGACAGAGAAGCTTCCTGAAAACGTGGGTCGGTGGTATGGAGCTCCTACCCACTGAAAAACCCCAGTCGTCCTCGTCCTTCGACATGACTGGGAACTGCTTGGCATCGCATCAAACAGTTAGGAGGCGGGGGTGTTTTACTTCTGATGGCTACGGGCAGCGCTGCAAGGGGTTGACCCTTGTTTTTGTAGTAAGTCTTGACGATTTCAAATGTTGTTGTAGGAGAGTGTTCCCATCGTTTTCTTGAAGATGCCATGTAATTAAAAAGCAAGTGTCTTCATAAAACAGGGTAGATGTGCGCGCTGTTCCGCCCACGGTTGGCATTGCCAGTATGCGCAACAGATCCTCCGGTCTATCGCCGCTGTGGATGCACTCGGGGCTGGGAGCCTTGCCGATTCTTAACAGGACTGGAAATCGCCCTGGCCGGTCAGGACCTGGGTGGAGTGCAGGGCAAGTTCTCTTCCGGCGGGTGCAGCAAGTCTTTGATGTGTGGGATTAGGGTGTGGAGACTGGTGCCTAGCCTCTTGTAGACTCTCCCAGCCTTCTTTTCGCCAGAAGTATAGGTTCACTCACAGCCAAAGCGAGAGCAAGACCTGCTGCCTGAATCCAATGGGCGAAAGTCTGTCTCATTCGCACGGCTCTGTAGCAGGCCCAGCGTGCGGGCCTAGACGGTAAAGATGAGCTCGGCATGGGCTAGGAGGTTGATCCCAAGGGAGATCTCTTTCCCACGCCATGTTTCGTAACAGAGGGCCAAGAATGACGCCCCTTCAGTCACGTAAAACCTGACTCCGTGGGGATGTATTGTCCGATGCTGCAGATAGTTTGATTTTTTTTTAGAAGGGTGAATGCATATATGCACCGGCGCGACGGGCATAACATGGAAGCCTACCGCGCAGTGTGGGACTCGTCCCTGACGGCTGGATCTTGTTCCGTCAAGATACATACCCACTAAACACACCTCCCCTCCTAAAGCTTCACACTCTGTCAGCCCGGACCTTCATTTAATAGTGCTGCAGATTGACAGGAACTGTGGACGGGTGCCAATCGGATCAAGCGGCCGTGGTAACCCCCGGGTTCCCCACCTCATCAGACACGCTTTGCCCATTAACCTGTAAACCTGGTTTTCTGTAAGCAGTATCCTCTTCCTGCTGTCTGGAAAGTCGCCGATGCCGTTCTGTTCTGAGATTAACCTTCTCTCTCTGTATTTCTTCAGCCAGTGGGGTAGTTTGGTATGGTCTGGCGTAGGTAAAAGGGAACCTTCTCCGTGCAGAGTTTCCAGGATGACTTCCCGTGGTAGGCTCTCTGAAGTCTGATGGGCAGACGCGACGTTGGAGGATTTGCCGGCTGTAGTAGCCTGTTATTCGATGATTAAATGGTCGCTAAAAGATTCTTCTTCCTGTACAAGATCGCAAGTCCCGTTTAAGTGGTTCCAGCAGAGCACCATGCGCTATCCGAAGCGTTAAATCACTTTCTGTATGACACTATTCCTCTGTCTTAAAGTATTTCGTATGTTCTTTACGGGCGCTCCTTGTCGTCGATGTATACAGATTTACACCTTATTCATATTAGTGGAAATCGCGGCGGTCGGTTACGGGTAAGGGTAGATGCGATGACGGCGACGACAAAAACAACAATACCAACGGCAGGACAACGACGGACGACGGCGTGGCGGTTGGTCATTTTGACGTTGTTCGTTTGAGTATCGCCAGGGGTCGGCACTCTACCGCGACGGCGTAAACCATCAGACTCAGGAGGTTCATACTATGCTGGGCAGAGGACCCTGTTGTTCCCTTTATACAGAGTGTTTTTCATTCTGGCTATTCACGTTCCTTCTCTCTCTCTCTCATTCGACGACATCTCTTGTTTTGATCGTTTCCTGCTCTCTTCTCTTACGCTCGTTTCCTTTTGGTCACTTTTTCTTGTTCCTGTTTTCTTTCCACATCGTCATCATCTTCTCTCTGACGCTCTCTCGGACCCGTGGTCCGTGCTCTACTTCGTCGCTTAATGCTCCCCTTTCCTTCCTCTTTTTTTTTCGGACTGACTTTCGTTTTCCCCAGGCCATCTCTTTCGTCGGTGGACGACGTTCCGACTACCGGCACCACCACGACGATGAGGCCGTCTGTCTGTATGTCCGCTCTACCGCCCGCCTCTGCTATGATTACTATTACTGCTAGCTATTCACCACCCTAGTGCAGCCATCTTCTTCGCACTCCGGAAGGATGGGGATGCTGATGATAATGATGATGATGATGATGGTGGTAGCGGTAGCCTGTCGCATGCCAACTCTTTCTCTTGTCTTTGCTACTATCTGTCAGACGATGTCCATGCTGCCTTTTGACTCGAACGTCCCGATGCGGTTGCCACTATCTCTCGACCATCTTTCTCTCTTTCTCTCTCTCTTACTGTGTCTTTTGTCTGTATCGTTCGCTCAATGTTATGGAGACACCTCATACGCCAGACGAATAACAAGTCGGCCAGTCCCAGCGTTATACGCCCTCGTCCTGGTCAGACATTTTTCTTCTCAGGGAAGACCATTTCATGCCGACGCCGCTTCCTTGTGGAACTCCTTCCAGTCGAGAACTTCGTAGCATTCTCCTTCATCAATGTTGACGCAGCCGCCGCACTATTCGCAGCAGCCTACGCGAGCGCTACTTTACTTGCATTAAGCACTATATATAAACGATTTTATCTGCTACCAACGCAGCCAACTCAGGCGTTTATTCCTTTGTTCACCTCCTATTGATCGTGCTGTGTATTAGCTTATATACGAGTGTATATATATATATATATATATATATATATATATATATATATATATATTCATATATATACAAATCCACACTAACATTTTAATGTGCAGAAAGTGCCTACTAAAGTGTTCACCTTCTACATCTGTACTAAAAAGCTCGCAGTAAAAAAAGGCCAGTAGTATTACTCCTACTGGCATTTTTTCTTTCTCTACTACCACAGTTAGTTAGGTATTATGTTTTTACACCAGGCTGACGACACGGTGTTTACTTATGGTTGTTTGGCAGAAGAGGAGGGACGCTGTAGGCTTAGTCGAACCTACGGTTGTTCCTCGCACTGTTGGCTGGTAACGAGACTACTGTAGTGCCATAACATTGTCTATACCTGTTACCCCCCTTTAGCGTGCTCTGGATAAACTGGACTTATTTGGCCTTTCTCCAGCCTGAGAAACGTAGCAGCAAAACAATGCTGAACCCGATTTGACAATCAAGTGATGTTGCTGCTCCTAATCATATGAGTAGAAGAGAATAGCTGTTGCAGTTGCTAGCGTCATACCTATACTACCGTTCCATTGATGCGATCGATGGTCGCGCGTTTCCTAGTCGCCGTTTCTCGTTTTCAATAGGCGTAACTAAGCCACTCGAATCGAACCCTTTGCCCACGTGTCCAATTTGGTGCGTGTTTCTTTCACGCCATTGTGTACTTGTTGTGTGCTCGCTAGGGGCGCGGCGGAGGCACAGGGGTACCCGTCCGGGCGTAGGGATCGCAGCCCGGCTGATCTGAATGTCGGCGCAAACGCTGCCGGTGCTGCGGCTCGCTCCCATTCATTGGCGAGGCAGAACCAGGGCTGGTCTAAGGAATGAGATAAGAAAAGAAGGAGTGGACAATTAGGTCATCGCTATCCAGCTAGCTAAGACGGTAGATACTACTAACACGGCGGTAGGTCTAGAAAACAGGTCCGCCTTGCCGACAGTTGCAAGCTCGCGGGTTCGCGCGCAGAAATAGTCTCAGCCGTGGTGGTGATCGCGCTTCTTCTGGGTGACCATGTGAGGTTCACCGGTTTCGCTGCCGCCCCTTCTCTGCGTGTGACGCCGACCACGGTCCCGCACGGTTTCTAAACCGGCCAACAAAAGAAAAGAAAAGAAAAAAGGATGACGTCCCCGTTGTCGCCGCTGCAGCTGCCCACTGTGCACCGCTATCGCTCTCTGTTCATGTCGCCTAACTATCTAGTTGCCACTGACACTTGCCGCGTTCCGCTCACCTTAGCCTGTAATACCGATCTAGAAAGGAAGCACCACAGTGAGACGAAAAACGGCGTTGACGACTACTTGGTCTGCCTTTTTGTTCGCCTGCCCCTTTGCTCTCTCTCTTTATTCCTTTATTCTCTTTCTCTGTATCTCTCTCTCTATGTATATTTTTTGTTATTGAGTCGAGGCCTTGCGAAGTTCCACTAACGCTGGACCCTGTCCTGCATCCTCTTACGATCCTCCACTCCCACCCCCCTGCATTTTTTCCAGCGGGACAAGTGAGAGACAGCAAAAGAGATCGAAAGCTGAGAAAAGGGGGAACGCGGAAACATAGCAGACCTGTATAACAACAACGACGATCGATCCACTTAGGTGACCCCCAATCTATCCCACCCTATCTGCACGCCCGCTGTGTCCGCAGATGGAAACCAAATACGCGGCAACCAAACAGCTCGGCAGATGCGTAAAGGAAGCGTCCACCTTTAAGATCAGTCAGCATCTTTATCATCATTGCCGTCATCATCGATGCAAGAAGCTAGACAGCAATTCCAATGAGTGATGCCCTTGTAGCTCCAAGCTAGTGTTCCGAACGAGCTTTGTTCTCGAATGCCGGCGATACGCTTCACAAGAGGGGTATTTTGGTTTTTATATATAAATATTGCTCCTCATTGGCTACATTCCGTGATTGAAGATAGCGTCTTCCTTTGTGTAGATTCCACACGTAGATTCCACGTATTCCAAACGTAGATTTCACACAACTATGTAGGAGAAAAAAGGCAGAATAACTACTTTTATAAACTTCACTCTCTCTCCTAAGCAAGACTTCCGTGTCCCCCTTCCATTGGAAAAAAATAATTTGCTTGCCGAGTTCTACCAAACCTCGCAATAAGTACATAATGATATGAATGATTCTGTATATATATATATATATATATATATATATATAAAACACAAAAATATCTTCAATCACGCAATACAGCAGAAGCATTGGTTGGCAACGCGATGAAGTGGGTGAGCTCGCATTCTCAGAAGACGTTTGTACTTTAAAGCCTTTTCTTCGAGTCCGAGTTCTGTTATGTTTGGCCCGTAAATGTTCTTACGTCGCTTGCAGGAAGTGAACAGGCTTGGTAAGGGTTAGCGCCGGCCGCGTGCGGGCGGCGGTCCACGTTCCGAAGCATAAGGCAATGTTATTGCCCAACCGAGACGCACCTGCTGCAGATTCGCCGGCCCTGCTGCTGGTCCAGATGCTGTATTTCGCCTTCGCTAACCGTTAGCTGCGTGGCTGTACACTACAGTTCTGTTGGCACACGTACCCTGCAGCGTCTATTTTATATCTCTCCCACCGAGCTACCATGAGGCTAGCAGCAGCAGCAGCAGTAACGGCCGCTATAGCAAAAGCAACCAGGGGGCTCGGCTCGTACGCCTCTCTCCTTGCCGGCCCCATCTTGCGCGCGTGACCTCATCTGCTCGGGTCTTTCCATCAACTGGATCAACTAGTGCCATTACGACTTCCACCGTCACTACTGCTAGTTCTACTAAAATTAGAACAACATCAGCTTCTACAGTTTCGTTTTCTGAGCCGGCTGCAGCAACTCACTCCAGCGTCTACCGCCACCACTATCCCTTTCTCCGGTTCTCTGCCCCCTAAAACTTATAAATCATTTCCCCCGCAGACATCCAAACGTCTCCCTTCTCCCCACCCGAATGATTTTAGTAGCAGCTGCACGGCGACAGCAGCGACGGTGGCGCACTTTCAAAACGTTGAGCCGGCACTCGCAGCAGCAGCAGCCGCAGCAAATCTAACCAGCCTGAAAGTTACGCGCCGGCAAGTCAAACCCAGAAGGAGATTTCGTTTTACCCCGCACTGTTGTCGCCGTCGCAGCAGAAGCAGCGATAGCAGAGATGTAGCTAACCGTTGACGATGATGACAGTATAGCACCCCACAGCCCCCGTCAAAGGCATGGAGGACATGCCTCCATTGCCGACGGGGCCAGTGAGGCCAGAGGGAGTCTACGGGAGAGCGGGGCTTCTGCCCTTCTGCGTTGGACTTATTCTACGCCGCAGACAGGCAAGAAAAAGTCGTCTGTCGTTGGGGGTCTGTTTGCCTCATCTCACAACCCCCGGAAAAGGGACGGAGGGGAAGAGGGCCAGGGGTGCTAGAAAAGAGCGTCTACTGATTGACGACCGCCGCTGCTGCTGCTGCTGCTGCCAGACAAACAACCTCTGTAGTTGCAATTTCCGCTCAGTGGTCTACACACAGAGACACACAGCCAGGGGTTATCATGGACGTTCAGGGCTGACGAGGTAGACCACCAGGCATCATGAGCACCATCATCATGTCGTGGCCATTGTCATCTTCGTCATCGTTGTCTACTGGAAGACGCCTACTGACGCCGCCGTCGCTCACGTGAAAGATAGACAGACAAGCACCCCATCACACCCTCGGGCCCTGCTTAGGAGGCGAAACTCCCCTTGAACTGTGGGATACTGCGAAATTTGTTTAGCCCGAGCACAGCCTGTTCCTCTAATTATCGCCCTCTTGTTGGCATCGGAGCAGCATCGTTCGGAGCACACAAATATTCAGTTCAGTTCAGTTTTATTAGTTTAAAACACACGTTCCTTACAGAACATCCGTGTTTCATACATTGTTTTACTTGTCATTCCAGTTATCTATATGTCATTAGTACTATTTGGTAATTAGTTTAGACTGTATATAAAATAATAATAATAATAATAATAATAATAATAATAATAATAATAATAATAATAATAATAATGACCTACATATCGTTGAAGAGTCTTATCGATCAAGGCATTGCTCATTGTGTAATTTTTGGTGCCATCTTTCCTTGAATAACTTAAGTGATGTACTTTCCCGTAATTCATTATCGAGTGTGTTCCATAATTACGCCATGGTCATATCAGGCGATTTAAGTCTATAGTTACGATAAGTATTGGGTATTCTAAGAGGTGGGCTGTTGCGATTTCTGTTGGTATTGAATCTAAAATAAAAAGATAAATCTGGAGGCAACATGCCACGGAAGTTTTTATACGCAAGAATGCCTAATTTAAGCAGTTTGTGAATAGCATAAAGATGAGATACACTTTCATCCGTTCTGTAGCCAAAAATGGCTCTTAACGCGTTATTCTGTGCAACCTGTAGTTTATGTGCATTGCTATTGATGATTAAATAATTATGCTTGAGTGAGTACAGTTAAATAGTAGTTTTACTTGTCTACTTATCTTTATTTCCTAAGACCGTTTTTGTTCGTATTGTCTAGTAATTTATAAATGTTAAAACTTTGTCAAAATAATTCCACCAAACTCAGAATTGCGTATTCAGCATGCACGCGCCACTGAATCTAGACTCTCTATTTTTGTTCCGCTCAATATGTATACGTTTTTTCATATATATATATATATATATATATATATATATATATATATATATAACCTCATCCTCGGTGTATATATATACACACCTCGGTAACGGCTTATGCAGGAACAGTACAAAACATAGATTAGAGCCCGCTGCGTTTCTTAATATAGCTTCTCCCTCTACTGTATGAACCCTATATAAACATAACCGTTCCTCTGGGTGACACAACTCATAGTATTAAACTCTCAAAACATTTGATGCTCGACTCGGCCGGAAACGCCAATCCCGACTCGACCCACGTCCTAGGCTATTAATCTACAAAGGACTCACACTAAATTATATTATAAACTCTCACCTCGTACCCACACCAAAACTGTCTTCCGAAAATGTTCATCTATAATTGCCACCTCGTTCGCAAGTGCGTAAGGAAGACTCCGCATTCCTTAATTTGTTACCATCTATAAAACTACCTTGCACCTATCCAAACATAGAGCACTCTCGTATGAGGAGAGGCTGTCCTCACCGTCAGCCTTCGTAAATACGATCCGCTCAGGCCTTGCCTTCAAAACACTACCGACATTGCGGCTATAACCGCCCTTAACACATTCCGCTTCTGAACCACCTACTTAGCTTCACTTAGTTGTACAAACTTTGCCTCGGGCTCATTGCATTTCGTGCAATTAAGCTCACCGCTAAACCAATTGGTATATGTGTCAGTGCCCAATCAACTTACCTCTTATACTCCTAAAGTGCGTCCTTTCTGCCATGGCCATATGTGGCGTTTCCGTATGGTAGAAGGTCTTATACAAGTGCGGAAGACAGACAGAAGGCTCAAAATAGGTAAATTGTAAAATCTTTAATAAAATCCAAATTATCGATAGTACTAAACAACGCTCAACAAAGGCTATCTGTGCTTGTATGAGATACTCGGTACACTCTATTTATGCAATCTGTATTTCTCGTCCATACCAAACTACGGGTTCTGGCTAATCCACATAAGCATCGTTTATCGCCGAACTACGCTATGTGTTTTAATTAATAAGTATATATTTATAGTCGGTTGGCACACCGAGAATGAAAGGTAATTTTGATGTCAAAGCTTGCCGTATTGCCACGCCTAAATCAGTTATGAAATTCGTTCGATTTATATACACGACGACGCACGAGTATTTATCACCTCGAATAATGAAATGTTGGGTCAGTAAATACACGGGCACTGTCTCTTATCATACGATCTGACAATGTCTCCGCGATCGGCGTCACGACAAGATTAGCCGATACGTACTCAATTACGCATTTTCCAATAATCCGAGAATCTTTCGAGTTTCGATACTGTATGAATACAACAAGTAATAGGGGGGGGGGACACCTAGATAATAATAATAATAATAATAATAATAATAATAATAATAATAATAATAATAATAATTCAATTTATTCACACTTTATCGTGTCATTGTACCTAGTTATGTTCTATAAGCTGACATTTGGCGAGTATACACATATGTACATTTAGGCTTCTACACTTATAAAATACATATGGGACACCTAGATGAATTGGCCTAAAGTCTTGACTGCAAACAGCGTTCTTTGTCAGCATGTCGTGCAGGCCTTTTCTGCCAGTTACGGTGCGAACCTTCTGAATGATTGTACAAATTTCATCGAGTTGTAGCAGGGGCAGCCAGTAGGGGCAACCAACGTTGACCAACGTATATTTATTTATGTCCGAAAGTCGAAAATAAACGAGCGCAGGGAGCCTGGAGTATTGCCTCAAAATTAATGCTATGGCTAGTATCGGTCAAGGCTCAAGCACGTCTACGTTACCTTCTAAGCGATCTCGTACGAAAACGTCAAGGGCGACGCACTAAGTTGCGCCGGCAGGGGGTCTGTTCTTTTGCCGGCATCGAGATCTCGTCTGATCGTTCTGAACAGGTGCTTCCAAGTGCGAGGCGCTTTTGTTACGAACCTGACCTCTCTGCAAACTCTATGTGGTGTATGTGGTGAGCAGCTGCGATAATGTTGCAATGACTACGTAGGGCAGCTAGGTGCAGATACTCGTTTCGTATTTGTCCCATTCGCGATTCTGCGTAGACCAGCAGATGGCGCGCGGACTATATCGCGCGTTCCTCGTCGGGCGTTTTTGGCATGAAATTGAAATTGAAAACACATTCAATGCCCCGTTCCGGCCCGAGGCTTTAGCGAGTGTTTTTAGTTCAACCATCCAGAGGTTTCAATCCCGTATGTCCCAGTGCTCAGGACCAGCAGCTAGGATGTATTCGATGTGTGTTTAGCCTCATGTTGCCGTATTGTCCTTTCCTCTCCGCCCTCCGGTGGCCTCTCGAAGGACCTCAACTTCTATTACTTCTACTATTCTCGGGGTCGCACGGCAAAATGTTTCCAGTAGGACACAAATATGCCGCCATCGCCGGGCCTCGCCCGACGGTATTTGGCAAAGCCATCCACGTATCTATGTATATATATATATATATATATATATATATATATATATATATATATATATATATATATATAATACATATATATATATATATATATATATATATATATATATATATATATATGCACGAGCATACGGATGCAAAGTGTGTACACACCTGACGAAAAGGCACATGCGTTGTGCAGCCGGCGAGTAGCCGCGGAGTCAGGTATTCAGGCAGCTACGCCAATTTGCGTATTTGGCAAATAAAACGTTTGGCAAAAAGGTCAAGCATGATCTGATCGAAAAGAGGTCAAGCCTGCCGCGAATTGGCGGGCGACCATTGGCTTGATTTCACATGTCGGCTATTTCTGCTACGGCTGTTCCTGCCGCCACCACGACGCTGCTTCTGCTGCTGTTTGTTTTTTCACTGCATCCCTTCGTATTCCATCTAGGACCCTGAGTTCTGAATCGGATGACTTCTGCTACCCCTGCCTCTATTTCGCCTCCATCTTTGACTGCGACTGGGTGCCGTACCGACGTCGGGCGGGATCCTGTCGACAAGGACGGACGACGAGACCTGTAAACTCACAGAAAAAACGCGCGTTTATTATACGACTATATACAGATCTCTACTATATACAGATCTCCGAGGTTCGAGAGGAAGAAATGTCTAAATGCACTAATCCTTCTAGATCCGAACCAAAACAAACGTCCCAGAACAGAAACAGTCAACCACTAACACAAAAAGCTGATGAAGCTACTTCGACTGTTCTGGTAATTGGTGTTGTTGTTGTTGTTGTTTTTTGTGTGCAAAACGTGCACTCATTGGCCAAGGTGACCTAAGCCTCTGAGTGACTAACTCGCAGAATGGTGAGTGGCACGTCAGTAAGGATGGGGCTTCTTGAAGCACCTGGTATAGCACATAGCTTCGCACCTCGCGTATATAGTTGGTTGACAATGGCCTCGTCTCTCATGGTCAGCTTATGGTTGGCCGCATTAGTACGCCCGCGCAGTGTTCGATCTGGGCGCCCATCTGCTAACACACGTGCACATCTCATTGCTTGCCTCTGCACAGACCGGAGGGCAGATCGAGGAATTAACTCAAGCGGCGACTCATGCTTGCAGCTACCGACAGAATCCAGGAGATTTAAGATGGTCTCCGAAGCATTTGTATGCGAATAGACTGGCGTCTTGTTCGTGCGGTCGGCGTCCGCGATCATGGGGGGGGGGCATCAAGGGCAGCGGCAATTCGCATGATGACGCATTCCCCCCACTTTGTCCTGCAAACGCAGCCACGCTATAGAGTAACGTGGGTTAGGTGCATATAAGGCATTATGGCCGTTATGTAGGTGGCTGTCTACAGTATGCGTGTGTGCAAGTATGTTTGCTAGAGAGGGTGTGTTTGTTGAACGAGGGTCATGCGAAAAGACATGGTCACAGTGGATCGGGTATATCGTGCTGCCGGTTCGGCAGCTGAGCTAATGCGACAGAAAGACTGAAGAGAAAAACCTAGAGAAAGAAAAAACAAGTTGTGATCATGGTAGCCGTCATCCACACATAATATACACAGCAAAAATATACATCAGGACCCCGCATCAAATTTGCCCTTTCAACAATTTTGCCCCTTCAATCTGGCCTACAATTCAACTCTGCGCCAATGGCATCAGCAAGCCGAATGCGAAACGAATGAACAGAGGCCAGGCAAGAGTAGAGTCACTGACTTTAACGACTGAAGCAATTTACGAGATAACGGAAATCGAGGGTGGATGACAACAAATAGGAAATAAACCATGGCGCTGGGATTAAGCTGCCATGCTGCCACAACGACCGTTGGGAAGGCCTTACAGGGGATCTTAACATGCCCGGCCCTCGGTGCAGTGAAAATATGTCTTATGCGAGCATGCGACTCCGAGGCCGTAGCTTGAAAACAACCTTTTTAAGAAGCGTACCTTTAGGAAGGCTTAGATATCTATGTATGTATGTGTTTTTTATGGATGTCAGACACCTGGTGTGTGCCAGGAAATATAGAGCGAAATGAAAGTCGGCATATCGTATGCAAACAAGTGTCTCTGCATGTATGTGTCTGCTCTCTCTGCGTATTTGCGTCCATTTATATAGTTGCGCGAGAGCGTAGGGCACATTTATGCATGCTATGAGCAAGTTGACAGACCTGCGTTTGGCTAATATGTCACTGGGAACGATAACAACAAGAAAAATAACAAAAACTGTACAACAGCAAGCACAACACAACAGGACGCACAACAACAACAAAAAACAACAACAACAACAACAACAAAAACAACAACAATAACAACAGGGACAACAACAACCGATTGGAGACCTGCGTGACACCGCGGTTAACACGCGGCCGGCTAGGGACTAGAATGAAGCAGAAATCTAGAGCAGTCCTCATCAGCAGGATTAACAGCAGCAGCAGGAACCGAAAGCTGCCACTGCGATCAGCTAGCTGCCTCGAGCGACCACATCGATGTCTCGGACACGACGTCGCTGAGACAAATTACTACCGGGAAGCACCAGCTACGGTGTCGCAAAGCCGCCCGCGATCCGAGAGATCGGGATCCGAGAGGTCCGCAGCCAAGGCAGATATGTGAAAGCATGTAAAGTAGTTTGGCGAAGTGTGTTCCATCGATGAGACTTTCCGATTAACGGTGTGAACTGCACCGCCATCATTGCGCGCCATCTAATTCACTAGCTCGATGCACAACTTGTTATCAGCGACGACGACGATGACGACGAAAATAACAACAACAACAAGAACAACGACAACAACAACGATGACGCTGCCTAAGCTGACTCCTGCATAACTTCTGGACAGAACTTCGTGGCCGGTGCAGCGGCGGTAATGCGGCATAATTCCAAAAATATTCGCCGCCACACAGCGTGACTAGAATGAAACCTTTTTCTGTTTTCGAGTGAAACGTGACTATGAAGCGTTATGTGTGGGACTGTTGGAGTCCAATGGACGTTGTACCTCCGGCTGCACTTGGGCGCGCAAGTCACGAACGTGTCGTTCTTTATTAACAGATATACTAATTAACATCATCACCCAGAATGTTAGCGACGGAAGCAGTAAAAGAAAGTCTGTGGCATCTGCAAGGCCCACGCAACTTAGCGAATGCTTACAGTAACTAAGCGCCAAGACATTGTCGAGACGCTAATAGGAGTTGTCGTAGTGGGTGTGGTGCTGGCGCAGGCTTGCGCTTTGTGCCAAATACCGATTGTACCGACACTGAGCGGCCTGGTCTCAAAAGCGCAAAAGCGCCAGACACGAGAGCTCCAAAGTGCCATCGCAGCTAGGCTTTGCACCAACAGGAAAGTTAAATTGCCTTCCATTACTTTCTGGCTTCTTGCTGCTACATACGAATCTACAAGTGGGGCCGGATCCGGCAGCTTACGATAGCTGCTGAATAGTTTTTACCTACAAGCCGGAGTGTTTGCCCGAGTACAGTTTCCATTTTGCCGAGTCCCGAGTACCGGAGGGGTTGTCTCTACCAGCCCGAGTTCACAGACGTCGTCATGGCCGTCGGAGCAGCAATGCGTTACTCCGCGGCAGGTCTAGCCGGGAAAGCTAGCGACGTAGTCGGCGAAATGCAATACAGTGTCGTTTTGTGACACGATAAAGGCCCAACTGTGCTGCGTTTTTGTCAGTTTTCGTTTTTGTTCGCTTCTGTCTCTGACTACACTCCTCGTGTTGCATTTGAAAGATGATGCAGCAGCAGCAGCAGCGGAACCCCATGTGAATGTTCCAGTGCTGCATTCTCGGCAGAGTTCCTACGTTGATCGAAAGTCGTGGGGCGGGGCAGTCAGTGGCCGCTGGGGAATACGAACGAGAAAGAAATAGAACGGCAAACGTCAAGCATCAGAAGAAACGGCGGATAGATATATGAATCGAGCTAAGTTGGTGGAGGCAGGCGGTATCGTCAACTCGCCCCAAAAAAAGCGAATTGCACCTTTGTTGCAATTATTGGAATGGTGCATACTTTGACCCACTGGCTGGATGTAGTAAAATCAACAGATCCCTTTCCTCTAACCGCAAACCCTCGGTAGCGTGCAAATAGAGACGAATGAGTGCTACGCTTAGCGGTGTCACTACACTCACCCCTTTAATTAACCTTGTCTTAGATGAAAGCATGTATCGTATCACCGCTGTTGCCTTCCTGGCCCGGCACTAGCCGGAAACTCTGTGCATGTGATGCCGGCGACACGCCAACGACGTCTATCTTCGCAACAGCTGTGCGTCTCCTTTTTGATGATCCTCGATTGTACCACATACGATGTGTACCTTACGCCGTCGTCGCAGCCTCTATCGTTCCCAGACGTATCTCGGGCGACTATCGTCAGAGTATGCGCGTCCTACGTAGAACGATTAGCTAAGGTTAGTTAATTAATCAATCAGCTGACGTAATTGGAATGATGCAATTGTGAAGAGCAGAAGCGCTTCGATCGCGGGCTCGTTGAGCACATCATTCATTGGTGACAAGCACAGAGACAAGCTCCGTCACAAATATTTGCGTTGACGGAGACGCGGACTGCGACGCTTTAGGAGGAGGAGGAGGAGAAAGTAGCAAGGAACACAGCGAACGTATAACAATCAGCGCGCGGCTGGTTCTGTGTTGATTACTCGACCTCGATAGGACCCGCCCAGTTGAGGCCGACGTGTCTTGAACAATGTGGCAACGCCTCCAAACATCGACGACGGTGCGCGCAAACGCAGTTAGCAAGCCAGTGATTGTCTCTTAGTGGAAACGGGGAGGTGATGACCATGACGGACGCCGGCAGCCGAACAATGCGTGGCACACCAGCTGCAGGACACCGTACGCATTGGTGCTGTGAATGAATCTTATGATGATGATGATGATGATGCGAGAAATGTCAGTTGCGCCGCTACCTCTACTACAGGAGCGCAACGGAGCATTTCCGGCGGTTGCTCTGCCAACCTCCAAGCCGACACGAAAATGAGAACTTTGAGCCTCGCGATTCGGATGCCAACGAAAGTCAATACGAAGTGTTCACAGCGCCGAGAATCCGAGCCCAAGTTCACCGTCATCGTCATGGCATGGATGTATGCTGCCACACTGCGGAAAACCTAGCTCTAGCCAGTGCAGTCGGTGAAGTGCACTACATTGTCGTTCTGTGACAAGATAAGAGGGCCCTGCAATTCGGCTGAGGTTTTTGTTCGTTTTTGTCTCTGACTACATTGCTGTGTACTGCACTTTAAAGAAGATGCAGTGCAGCCCTATGCGAATGTTGCAATGCAGCATTCTCGGCAGGTTGCCTATGTTGATCGAGACGGTTGGGGGGCGGAGGCGGAGGGGAGCAGTGGCCAGTGGGGAATAGGAACGAGATAGAAATAGGGGGCGGCAAACGTCAAGGATCAGAACAGAAGGCAGAATTACAAAATAAAAGAGAGAGAGAGAGAGAGAGAGAAACGGGGAAGATCTATTGAGCCAACAGAGAGGCGGCCGACAAGCCGAGACAGAGCCGGCCAGCCAATATTGGTGGTACCAGCAGGCAATTGTTAGTATTTTGAACTAAGTGCCTCTCTCGAGACAGAGAGCGCCTGCACGCGGCCGCCGCCACCGCCGCCTCTGAAGGGCTCTCAAGTTGGCGCGCGCCGCACAGAGAGTCGCACAACAGAGACGCGGCGTCGCAGGCGACCCTGTCGCCGGGCACGTTTGGTTCGTCGTAGTCGCCACTGTCGTCGCTGTGCGTTGTTCTTCAGGCGCCCAACTTCCTGACGACCGACTGTTCGAAGTGCACACGAAGTTAGGAGGGAAGACTGCCTGGCGGGGAGATGGCGTGCCTCCTGCGAGGCCTGGAAGGTTTCCTTGGCACGCCCCTCCAAGGAACTGCGGTATGGGGGGTTGAGAGTGAGGACTGAGAGTGAGTAACTGGTCGGAGTGGCACCGGCGGCCGCGGAATCGGCAGCAGCAGCAGCAGATGCAGCGGCGGGGGTGGTATCCACCTGCTAACCTGGCGATGTCGGCGTCGTCGTCGTCGTACGACGTGCCTACATGCACGACATGCACAACGCAGTCTTCAATGAGGCAGGGACGGTTGTAAAAGCGGCGGTTCCTGCTACTCTGCTAGGATTGAACAGCGGCAGGGGGAGAAACAGATTGAATAGCCGTCACCATTGACAGCGTTACTGCACTGGCTCACTCACTCACGGAATAAAGGCCTTCTCGCCGTCTCTTGCCCCCCCCCCCCCCCGTCCTCTTGCGTTATTCTCCCACAGAGGCGGCCGGCAAATCAGGCGTACTTTTCCGAATGCCAGATTTTAGCCAGATTCACTTCGGTGCTGCTCACGGTCCCACAAATTATCGAAGAGGTAGCAGTCATAATGCCCCCGACGCATCCCCTATGCACCCGTCGTCGACCACGACAGAAATGTACTATGAAATTATAATTAATACGAAAAAAAAATCATATATTGCGAATATAGACGTATGAACTATAACGTTAGGAGTTCTGATTGCGAAGGTTCTGGACGTGTTGATGAGCGATTCTCATCCATGGGAAGGTACGAGCATTTTGACTAGCATAATGTCATCATTAGGCAACTATAGTACTAAGCTTCTTTAGGATAGCTGGAGGACGCAGGGCGCGCGAAAGAAAAGAACATACCCTCGTTCTCTCCCAAACGTAAAGAGATGTGTATCTTGTCGGCGTAATTTGGCGGTCGATGTGTGTCTGCTTGCTTGTTGAGTTATTCCAGCGACGGTGATTAGAATGCCAAATGCATTTACTGTATGCTGTGGTATATATATATATATATATATATATATATCCGTGCAAGCATATACGTGTAACTTAGGCATGCGTATTCAATCTCCTTCTTCTATCTCTCTCTCAGACTCTCGGGAGGCACAGTGTTCGCCACCGTCAATTGGAGGTGTACAGCCCGAAATAGCAAGCTTCCCTTAGTTAGCATCGCTGTTTCTGCTTGCACGACAGAAAGGAACGGAATAAATAATACGACAAACGAATTTGAAAATATTCGGGAAAGAGGGCAAGAGGCACAGAAGACGACGCAGCGGGGCCATCGACCGATAAAGTCTGACAGTCATGTCCCGAAAAGTCTGAGACGACGACCACAATGGCAGAAGCAGCTGCAACAACCACAAAGAAATCTGCAGCAACAACAAGAGCACCAACAACAACAATATTAATAATAAGGACAACTGCAACAACAACAACATCTGCAGCAACAGCGACATAACCGCAATTTCAATAGCTGTCAGTCGTTCTATTCTATAGGAACTTGGCATGCTCCATCTCCTCAAAGCGTCCGGCCGTTTGTCTGTGCATCTGCTACTGATTTTCTGCTAACCCAGCTTCTAATACCAGAGAGGTGCGTGCTACTCGTTGTCACATTTTGAATAATATTTAATTTTGAATATTAAAGAGATAAAGAGCGTAAGGGAGAATTAGAGCGGTTTCGTTGTTGTTGTTGTTACCTGTCGTCGTCACCAACGTCACCACCATTGCAGGAAGGCCCAGTGAAGGAGATGAACGAATGTATTATTTAATTCGTCTATCTTCTTCACTGCGCCATCTCTGCGGATTACTTCATTCGCGCTGATTACAATCAATGCACCGTCGATCGCTGTAATTCTTCTCAATTCGACTTGTGGAATGGCACAAACAAGACAAGCAACAGGTACGAACCTCCTGCAGCTGCCGTGACAATAGTACTAGCAACAGCAACAGAAACCTTACAGCAGTAGCGACGCAGTCATCACAATTTGTGTGGCCAAAGCAGCTGCCGTTGTTGCGGTTTTTGTCGCCGTAGACGTTGTTGTTGGCGCCATTGTTGTTGTTGTTGTTGCTGTTGTTGTTGTTATTGTTGTTGTTGTGGTCGCTGTTGTTGTCCTGGAAAGTCTGCAAAAGAAGGAAAGCGAACAAGGACAAAAGATGTATTATAGGGCGTACCAGTCGAGCGTCTACCGTGTGTGCTACTCATCCAGCCACTATTCCCGCTGCTGCTGCTGCGCAAGAATGGATGGCCTTGGTGGCTCGGCCTTGCATGAATTCGGTCGGTGCAACAGCAAGCGCGTCCTGTCCATTGTTTTGTGCCTACTCTTCACCTGTCCACTGGCACGAGAATGAGACCCTCTCGGTATACCCCGTTTCGTAGGTATGCTCTCCCGTCTATTCAAGGCAGCTGAGCGCATCATTAGCGGACGACAAACGTCACAAAACTAAACCTAAGGTAAGAAGGCGCTAGCGGAAAACCTGCACGGTTTCCGAGCTCGACACTGCACATATTTGGCTATCAGCAAAGTTCTAAATATAGTTGAAACACAAAGAAATTTGCCGAAAGCAAACCTGTCGCATTGTCTGCCCATCCTTTTTGATGGCAGAAACGCGTTTAATATGCTTTCGTGGGACAACATAAACAAAGCACTTAAGGGCAACGGTGTGCCCCTCTACTCATAACGTACCCTAGCGTCGTACCCAGAAGACCGAGTACGTAACTTTGAAGGCGAGTACGATGCAGTTACAGCTGGGGTTCCCTAACAGGATCAATCCTGTAAAATGTAACCGACCATGAAGTTCTTCAGCTCCCACATTCCCCAGGAGATTTTTCCGTCTCTCACGCAAACGATCTGACACTGATCGTTACCGCTTCTGAAGAACAGCCAACTTTTCAAGCTTTTCAACAGCAATTATTTTAAACGGTCTGAAGCGCTACAAGATCTAAACTGGCGCCTGGAAGGGCACCCAGTAACACCCATGTCCATGGTTCAGTACTTGGGCGTATTCCTGGGTCCTACTTTATGCAGCAAAAATCTGCCAAATCCTCAGCAAAGCTGCGAAAAATCATTTTGCGGATCAGAGGAACAGCCGATTCTCGACGGTCTCAGTAGTTGATAGCATCGTGCTATGTGCCGCGCACTTGCGGGAGCGCGCCACTACCACGGGTACAACACGCCGCCTCCTCAACAAAACCCAAAAATCTATGGAGCTCAACATTGCGCAGGCTGAGCCGCACGGTCTCCATAGCAGTCGTACCAGTTATTGCTAGGCAGATTAGACCCTAAGAGTAAAATAACTAGGTTTAACATGCCTCTCGACTGACGTCCGATCCAAAGGACTACTGACCAGCCGAACAGATACCTTAAGCAAATGAGGCTAGCAATGGGAAACAATTTAGCCGGGCCATCCTCGATACTGCACAAAATGATTAATGCATGATATAAAAAGATGGTACAGTTCTAGACACGACTCGGTTACCCACTCGCGCTAGCGGGCTACGATAGCTGCGTTCAGCAATACGTAACCGCATTGGTAAAAGTGACTACCCCTTATGGCTTTTGTGGCAACTCAGAAAAGGGTGACGATGTAAGGCACTGTTACGAACGCTGCGCCTTATTTAATACTACTGAGCGAGAGCCACGAAAGGCTGAGTGGCGAGCCAGCGCCGCCGCCATCACCGCCCGCGTATTCTAGCTTCTCCGGATAGATCGCCGCAAAGGACAGCACACGTATTCATTGTAGCAGAGGCCAAAGTGGCGACAGCCGAAGTAGTAGTTCCCGAAGTGGAGGGTAAGTGGGAGGGGTAGTTGAGTAATCGCAGCAGTAGTTGTCGTAGTCCAGCTGGGTCTGGCGACGACGACGCCGACGACTCCCCTCTTCGGAAAATCCAGTCCTAACTAGCACTTGTCAACAACCGTCAAAGCGTCGAAGTACGACGCGGCGATGACGTCAACAACAACGCCGGAAGCAACGCCGCCGACGATGATCAGCAATGGAGCTTGTTGGTGTGTGACAGCGGTGGTCTGTGTTAACATAGAGATTGCTAGCTCTCCAGTCCGAGTGGCCGAGCTGTCCGCTCAGAGAAGCGGCCCTTTGAGCGCCGTCAGACCACGAAGACCAAGCCTGGTCCCAGCTCAGAGCCTTTAGCAGACTTGTCGGTCTATGTGGCTGCTTAGTCGACGAGCCCTCGGGGCCCAGAGCCCAATGGTTGCGACGGTGCGGCCTACAAGATCGACCGTAGCAAGGAAGACGGCCTCGGTGAGAAACAGACAGATCAACCGGCAGATAGACGTCGCGAGAAAAACTACAACGCAACGAGGTGATCGCAACAAGGTGATCTACAACGCCAGCAGATGCGGTATCAACACCTGACGGAGAAGTAGCAGCTGCAACAGTTGCATTTTTACAAGTTGCAGCTTCAGCAGCAGCACTAGTTTTCTCGGAGAAGGAGCCAGCTTAGAAAGCAACTTAGTAACGCTCGCATCATCACGAACACCACCTTCATTACCATCATCATCAATACCACTACCAACATTATCATCATCATCATCCCAATCATTATCATTATCAACAGCAGCAGCGGAGGCGGCTTCGTCAGCAGCAGGAATAGAGGCAGCCCCGACCAACGAAATTCTCCTTGGCCGATGCATACCCACCCTCCTTCCCCTCGTGCCCGGGTCAGAAAACCTAGACAAAGAAAACGGGCCAGAAGGAGAAGGGAGGACGCGAGGACGCTAATGGGACTAATAGGTTTCGTTCAACTTCGACTACTCCTAATTCTGTCATTGCTACTACCACTATTTCCACCACTGCTACAACAACAACAACAACAACAACAACAACAACAACGGCTACCATTACTAGAACTCCTAGGGCTACAGCTAGCGTTAAGAGCACAAAGCAAACGCAAGGCAGACGACGCACACCCTCATGCGCTGCATTGTTCGACCAATCGTACTAGTAACAAGAGAGCCTCTATACATGCGTACGTATAGAGGCTGCTGCTCCGCAAAATACAGCTACACGGACGCATCCTCCACTGCGCCAGCGGCCATTTCAGCATCAGAAACAGCAGAAACGACAACAAAGATAACAGCAGCAGCAGTAACAACAACAGCAGCAGCAGCAGCAACAACTACACCATTTACAATAACGGCAGCAACAGCAACAACTGCAACAGCAACTACAGAATGCAGAGCGCCAGCAGAAGCAGCCACAACAACAATGACGACTAACAATAGAAATAACAATGCGGTAAGAGTGCGACAAATATAGCAGCGCAGCCGTAGTGAGGTAAAGAACAACGACAATTGTGATCATCATAGCACCGCAATGTTTGGCGGTGACGACAACGTACCATGTAACCATGAAAGAACACACCTCGACACGGCGGCTACTTCTGTGGCGTAGCCAACGTACAAGAGGGTTATCCACGGTTAACTGTTGTTGTTGTTGTTGCCGCACTCAGCAACAGAATCACAAATGACCCCTCTATTTATACACCCTCACCCTCTTCCTACTGCCACTCTCTTCCTGAAGCCGCTCTCTCCATAACCCCTCTTTTTCTCTGGCCATCTGTCAAGCTCGTGTTTTATCTCTAATTAACGCGAAGCTTGTTCGAGTAATAGGTTGTTACTGGAACAGTCAATTGGCCCACTCTAGGCCTCAAACTATTTCGGAGTTGAAAACACCTGCTGAAACAGGTCACAAAGGGGACCCCTATAGAGGTCACTGCGTTCTCTCCGAGCTCTTTATCGTTAAATCGCTGAAAACCGTAGGCTCTCCGGGATTTCGCGTCACCAAAATAGTCCGGGTGCGAGGTCGTAACCCTCAAATAGGAGCTATCATGCAGATGGATTGCGTCATCCTTACTTCTGCAGAGAAGGTGCCCGGTGCTGGCCGTGGTGGCCAACAGCATGCTCTTGCATTGCTTCCGATGCAACAAGTTTGGACGGATCGCAAAGAGAGCCTGCCGCCAGTGCAGGCAATCTCTGTCTGCTCGCAAAGCAACCCGACCCCCAACGCACTGTTACAGATTCTATAGCCTGGACCCGCTCACGTAAGCGCAGTGCGCAATGAGCGGTCTGCTACGCAGAACCCACGGCTGGTGCGCTGTCCGGGTGCACATCAAGCAACAGAGGGATCCTGCCCCCTGAGGCTCCATAGGATGAATATGCGGAAGAAGTGGGCCGCGAAAGTAGTGGTAGAACGTTCCTCCTTACCGCAGGTAAAACGTTGCTTGCCGGTCAAAGGGTTACCGGTAGCCCGTTTGGGCAACCTCGCGCAACGATGTTACGCGACCGTGGGCTCAAATTGATTTCAAATCGCAGCCGTTCTGACGCACAGATGAGATTTCTTTCTAAAGCCGGCAGTAATCCGTTCGAGTCTGTACTGCCTACCTCACAGCCGCTTCAGAATGAACTAAAGCATTTTTCCACCTTTATCAAGGACATAATTCTGCTTAATCAGACGAGGCAGGCCTAAGAACCTTAGAGTGCAGCACGGGGCATCACTGAATAATGTATTTATTACAGACATAAGCGCGAATGATATATAATTGAGATTTTGGGAGAAAGTACAATATTTCTCAAATGCTTAAAGGGCACTGGCAAATCTGCGTTCACGAAAACAGAGAGCAGGAGCTTAAAGAGGGCAATGTAGATTAAAAAGGGCAATTAATTATATGGGCGAGATAGAGCTTAGCACAGATTAGCAAAAGACAGTAATAGTTATGTTTGAATATATAGTTAAGTGGTAGACGATCGGCCCAAGGCGTATTGTAATACATTTCTGTAAATACGTTCGCCTATGTTCAAAATACTATAACGTTGAATGGTAGCAGTGTCTAAAATTAAATAGAAAACCGAGTAGGAGAACCAATTCGACTGGCAGCAGCAGCAATAAGAAACCGCAAATACCTGTCAATACATACCGCCGCAGTCGCTATAGATTTAACTTAATACGAGGGCGTTTGAGGCCCTACACCATGCAGTGGAGGGGGGGGAGGATTTAAAGACATCGACATCAGAATCGACAACGCAACGGCAGCTATGAGAAGTATGGCCTGGCGAATGAGACGAATTCAAGCGTAGGCGTCACACGACGGCGTGTCGCTAGCACGAGCTTCATCGCCTGTTATGCAGCAGAGAAGATTTCCACGTTTCGTTTGGCGGAAGAGCCAGTAATGTGGAAGAAACACGAACTGTATCGAACATATATAATTTATCTTGTATATAACTCAACTAGGGTTATATATATATATATATATATATATATATATATTTATATATCCCTACAAAAATTGGTATATATATATATACTCATGTATTTTATGTACCACGTATGTGTATTTATGTAATGTTACCTCTTTGGTAATGGCACGATGATGTACCGTTATTTGGCGGGCATGCCTCGTCGTCATTTGAACCCTGACACCTAATCCGTGTCAGAAATGGTATCGCTAAGTTTAGCCTCTTGCTCATCCCTAAATATTTTATGCAAAAATCAACAAGGAAATTTCTAGGGTATGACGCCGCTATAGTTATTAATAAATTCGTATGCCTGCGTGTAGATAGGCTTGCGTGTAAATAGATTAGCTTGTTGCCAATCACCAACCGCATACGTATGTCCACGCAACTACGCTCTAGCGTCGTGTGAAGCAGCGGTCAAATTGAGTTGCCAAATTGCAAATAAGTTCAAGTTGAGCGTCCAGTACGGTACATCGTGAGGCGTATGATCAAAGAGTCAAAACGTATGCTCCGTGGGGATCCGCTACGGTTGTGGTGGTGGTCGAGGTCGAAGTTGATATACTTTATACCAGTCTAACATCGTGCTGTCGTGTCACCGTGTGCGCTCGCTCGTTACAGGAAAGGTGGAATGCTGGTCAACAACGGACTCGGCATCGCAGGTGGCCTACTCATGGGCCTGGCAAAACCGTGCAGCTCGTTCGAGCTACTCATTCTCGGCCGGCTGGTTATCGGCTTCAACTGCGGTCTGAATACCGCCCTGGTACCGATGTACCTGCTCGAGATTAGCCCGCTGCCGCTTCGGGGCGGCCTGGGCACAGTCAGTCAGGTGGGCGTCACGGTCGGGATGCTGCTGTCACAGATCCTCGGGCTGCCCGTAATCCTCGGAACCCGCGAGGGTTGGCCCTACCTACTGGGTGAGTACTACGCAAGGGCAAAAACGGCAAGCGTCTCCTTGTTTCTTATGCCCCTCCTCCTTATTTCCTCCTATTGGCGGCACATCTTGTTCCCGTCTCTCTCCTTTTCTCCTCTTCTCTCTCCCCCTCACTCTATATATATAAAAAAAAAATATCGATGATGATATAAAACTAACATTGACAGATAGTAACCTGGCTAACTATCTGCATTGCGTGGCGTGACTACTGTCGCGGCTAATCGTACTACTAATAACTTCCGCTAAAATTACGACCGGTGCAATTACTACAACAATATGATGAACGACAACAAGCACTTCCATTGGGAAAACAACACAACCACACACACACACATAAATAACACCCAAAGAGCAGTTCCTGTGGCGTTGGCGGAAGGCTTATACTCCGTCTCTGGAATACACACATTACATTTAGTGTACTGCTTGCCCATACCATTTTAGGTTATTGAATTTTCGATATATGTTATACGCTACCATTCAACAATAGCTGTTTCTAAATATATGAATAAGCACGAAATGCTTCAAGGTATATAAATAGTTTATGGATCAACAAACAAATGTTTCCAAATATATGAATAAAAACGAAATGCTTCTAGGTATATAAATAGTTCATAAATGAACAAAAGATGTTTATAAATATACGAGTAAACACGAAATGCTTCTAGGTATATGAATAATTCATGAATCAATAAAAGATGTTTCTAAGTATATGAATCAGCAAAAGGTGTTCCTAAGTATATGAACCAACAAGCGATATTTTTAAGTTAATAAAACAACAACAATTTTTTCTATGCGCGTGCCTTCTTCTGAAGTGAAAAACAAACAATTTCTGATAACTATCGGTACTTACTACGACTACGTTTATAGAATTCGAAACCCGTACATTTTGACATTGGCTTTTGGAGCCACTTTCGGCACAGAATTTGAGGGGTGCTATCCGCTGAGAGCTTGACTCACACTTCACTTTGACGTGAACGCAAACTTGCTTCATTCGAAAATTGGATACACTTTACTATGGTCGCTGCGGGTGGCAAATCCCCTCGCGACTTTAACTGAAGCCGAAGTTTCGAGGACACCGATCCCAACGACTCGGGGGGCGAGGGGGGGAGGAAGCTTCTTCTCTACTTCACTGTGAATGGCTTCTTCCTTGTTATAGGAAGTACCTGGCCGGAGAGAGAACACAATCTCCTCGACGATAACTGTCGTGCCATGCGTGCAGGTGTGCTATTTAGCATGTTTCGATTGGGCCGTTTCGTTGTGCCGTATATTGCCTTGTGGGGGAGGAAACTTGTTCTGACGTGACCGGCAGCCATGCTACGAAACACGTTCTTCGCGAACCTACGCTCGCTACAACCGCCGCGTACGGCGGTAAATCGTTATTGCACACCCGTTGCGTTAAATTGTTATGCTCACCTTCATCTATGGGGCAGTTGCTGCATTAGGACTGCTATGTAAACCCATATGTCCAGGGCGGTACGCAAGGATATTTCGCACACTACTTCGGCTGTTGCTGTGACTTGTTCGAGTAATCTCCCAAGACTCCTTTTGTACAACAATGGCAGGCCGGCGAACGAACGGACGGACAGACGACCGAACAAATCTAGCACGCACCTTAGACTAACGTCTGAGTCACCCAATATCGTCACGCTGTATTCCGGAACGGCTCACCCGATCATACCTTTGCGCCACATCTTAGGCAGTGCTAGTTCAGGTTTTTGGTTTACCAGTGCATCGTTGTGGACGGGTATTCACCAAATAATAATAATAATAATAACAGACAAAGAAAGCGGTATTTATAGCCGCCCGTGAGACCTTTAGCAGTGGCTTCCTAAATGCACTTCCTTCACCGCAGCCGGGCACCATGCTGGAAAACACCTCCTTCCGTATGGTGGCCGCCCTAAGAATAGGCGCTCCCATATGTGAGCCATACGAGTGCAGGGCATGCGGAAAAACAGTGGGTAAGAACGGACTGCACCCTTTAAGCTGCTCTAAAAGCCCTGGTAGGACTCTCAGGCACGAAAATCAACGCAGTCTTAAAGAAGGCTCTTCGTAGAGCCGGCATACCAAGCACCCTAGAGCCCAGGTTGGGCTTCGAAGACGACAAAAGACTCGACGGCGTCCCCATTTTGCCATGGTCTAAGGGCAAATGCCTGGTATGGGATGCCACGGTATCATGTACAGTGGCTCCGTCATACTGGATGCATAGCGCTACCCGGTCAGGGTGGGTTGCCGAACATGCTGACAACGCAAAAAAAACGCAAATACTCTGACCTGAAGAAAAAATATCACTTCGTACCCGTCGCCATGGAAACGATGGCAAACGATCAGCAAGAGCACAAGTATCCTCCTCAAAGACCTAGGTGTCAAAATTAGTGCTAATACGGGTGACCAGCGCGAGGGCGAGTTTCTGCGTCAGCAACTCTCGTTCGCAGTGTGTAGGGGAAACGCCGCCGCTATCATCGGTTCTATGGATTGAGAAGGGGGGGGGGGGGTGAGCCTACGCGGATACACGTTTGGGTCCCACAATTGTAGGGAAATACTAAACAATTGAATAAAAAAAATAATATTAATAATAATAATTATAATAATAATAATACTAATAATCGATAGCAGTCGGAGCTTTCTCTATGGCTGTCACAAATACGTGCGTTAAGATTTTGGTCTGCCACCGTAATGCTTAGATGTGCAAGGTGTTCGCTCCATGTTTCGAACCGAAGAACAACTGATTATTTGTAACTAAATTGTGTTCGTTTACCTGCGTTTCACGGGGGAGGGGGCGCGCTGAGAAATCTTGCCTCTTGAGGATACATAGTTTGTGTCGCGCGGATTCTGAGATTCTACATAAACTCAACTTGGTCCGGACAACGGGGCGTATCTACGGACTGACGTGGAACTTCGTGAAACTATAGGCATCACACATGGAGCTTCAACGATGAGTGTCGGGTGATGAAGTGGCTCCCCTCGTACAGCTGGTACGCACCCCAAGACCACCGAAAAGTGTTTAGACTCCACGCTAAACGAGAACGTTGGCATGAAAAACAGACGGAATCGTAAAAGCGCAAAAGAGCAAGATGGTACAGTTAACGGATAGCCGACCCGTGACAGCGCCACTAGAGAGAACTGCAAGTGTAGCCTCTCCGCTGTTAAGTGCAGAGATACAGCAGCAACAGCAGCAGCAGAACGGTGGCATAACACATTCAACAACACTGCCACTGTCTTCTAAACAAATAAGCCGATGGATGACAACACGTCGGCGGCAAAGAAAGCGGCAGTGGATACAGCATCGCCAACAGAGACTAATGTAGAGGCGAAGAAAGACGAGGGGAACAACTGTGGCTTGCCACCGTCCAACGAAAGAAAAGCCATAAAACAAAGCTTCGAATGCAGAAAGGCAGCGCAGCTGACAGAGTGGGCAATTTCAAAGTGTATGGTGGGCCAAGCAGATCCAGGCAGATTAGAGTTAGCTGTCAACTTACACACCTGGTTCTTCGACAAGAACATTTCTGTTACGGCGGTATTCGAAATGCAGGATGAGGATGATGCCGTGCATGGTGGGCGACGGCGATTACACAAAGCAAACCACCTGCTCAGCGACAAAGAGGTAAAGAGTCGCCTCACCAATATTTTATATAACTTCGAGGCGGTACGCCTGGCTTTAATGATTAAGCGCTAATATTGGAATATGGTACTATGTGTCTGCTCTTTGAGGTGAAAGTGAGTAGAGTTGAGTCAGGTGCGGTTCTTCCCGATAGGAAAAAGTGCGGGACTACGAGTATTGTGTGCAGTCTGAGCACTCTTGGCAAACTTTCTTTGTGACTTCTTCAACGAAATCTTGAAGAGGTGACAAATGCTAGGAGCTTGGTATCGCTAGGCTTCCTCTTCTATACTATCTCTACGAGGGCAAGCATGGCGATACCAGACGGGACCCGCGTTTGTACCGCGGTGTAACGTCCGAAAGGACGCTGAAGAAGATACTCTTCAAACTGGTTATAAAACGGATCGAACACGTGGCGTCCAGATCTTTCTGCCGGAGCAATTTGGCTTTCAGAGAGGTGGGGGGACGCGTAGTGTATTCCATGGGCTTCAGCCAGAGATAGAACGAAGCAACTATGGCAAAACTCGGGGCCAAGTGTAGGCAAAAAATTCAGACGTAGGCCCGAGTGGCTGCCAAATACGTTGCGGCGGCTACTCCCTGGAGTTTGTAAACTCTTTCCAGCATATGGGCCCTTGGTTCAATTATAGTGGAACAATCTTTACTGCACACATCGTCGAGACAGTGCACACAGCTCTAGTCTCCTATTATGGAAAGGTTGTGTTGAACTTTAGATGGTGCATTTGGCCTCACTTGTTGTTAATACCGAACGCTTGGTCTTACATCAAAGTCTTGCAATTGGGGATCAAGTGGTGGGCTTCAGCTTGCTGCCTCTTTTTGTCACATAAGCTGCCGGTGTTGATTCGCGTTTATTCGGTCACAATTGTCTAATGCAGTCAGTACGATGCTGCGCACGTGTCTTGCACGTGTACAGGTGTCCGTTTTATATAACCTGTTTCTTATGACTCATTTAAACTTTTCCTTGTGGTCCATGTCTATTTATGTATTCGGATTTTGCAATCACTTGCTTACTTCAGAGCGGAATTATCTTCTTATACATACAGTTTCCTGGCTCCTAACGCTTCTTTGGCCCGGTTGAAATGTGTGCGCTGCGTTATTATCTAAATTTTAAACTGTTTTTTTTGTGAAGTAATCGCTGTACGATTTAAATATATATTGAGATACTCCGTTTTTGAGTAGATATACTAAAAAGTGTCCAAATGCAACTGAAATAGTACTTGAATAGTACCATAGCAGTAGTAGTAATAATAGTAGTTGTAGTAATAGAAGCAGTAAGCAGTATACAGACAATCTGGCTTCCGCAAAAGGCTATCGACGGAAATGGTCATCGACCTTGTTCTACAGGAGGCGGAAAAACAAAGGGAAAAAAACCAATGATCCAGGGAGCTCAGCGCGGTCGCTCTTCTGGATGTTTGAAACGCGTTTAACTCGCTGAGTTGGCGGGCCAAAAGATCATAGCATCGGCAATAGGTCGGTCACGAGAATACAGAATTCGCCTTGAGTGCCGGCGTCCCGCAGGAATCCAAACTGGAGCCTCTGCTACGGAACATGGCATATGACAACGTACTGAGACTCTGTAGACTGAAAGGTGTACAAAAAATAGCTTACGCGGACGACCTCGTCATCCTGGTGACAGCGCGGGAGGCGGAGACGCTGCGAGCAAGAACACACACAGCCATTGAGCTTGTGAACAGCTGGATGGTAGGACACGGCCTTGAGTGAGCGCCCGAAAAAAGCGAGGTGGTACTTCTCACAGGCCGCAAGAGACACGGAAACATCCGCTTAGCTCTGAACGGCGTGAACGGCATAACGATAACAGGTCGGCCCGATATTTGGGTGTGATGATCGACACGGCCCTCTCTGGCAACGTGCACATCGACAAGGTGACCGCGAAGGCGGAAAAGCTGCCTAGCTAAGATCCTACCGAGAACACGCGGCGCAACTGAGGGCAACTTCTTGCCTCCGTGGCAGAGTTTACCGTCCTGTAGGCCGCATCAACGTGAGGATCGAGCGCTATGCAATTGAAGAGGAACAGGATAAAGCTCCTGAAAGCAGAATGTAAACTGGCGTTACGAATCGTCAGTGCATATAGAACATTTAAAACGACGGCCATCCTCGAGATAGCAAGGTTGATACCATGGCTTAGAATGATCGATGAACGAACACGGAGGAAGACAAACGGATCTAGATGAAAAACCGAAGCTTGGAGACAGACAATTAGGAAATGGATCGAGGAATGGACCAGCATACTAGCACACATATCAGGAGCCTGGACACGTCAGGTCAATTCCGATCTCGACAAATGGTTTAACAGAGAGCACGGAAAGGTTACCTATTATATATACAGGTTTATTTCACCAGAAATTGGTAGATGCTACCTAAAATTCATATCGGCTAATAACATCTTTCACTACTGCATGCATTGAACCAGCTTCTATTTCCTTGCATTGCAGTATGTGGTATCGGTCAATATTACATGTGCCACAATGTTTACATACACAATCTTCAATTTCAAAACAATACCCTTTTAGGCATATATATTGGTGGTAGCCATGCCAGGTAAGTCTGCAGAGTACCCGCCTGTTCACTTGCATTCCCTGCTTCCAACGGTCTGTCGTGAATGCAGGACCGTCAGTGAAATTCTCTATGGCAAAGCTCAAATTACGCTTTTCTCTGTATGCGCGATATTGCTCTACGACGAGTGGGCTAAAAACGTATTTGTCCAAGATAAGATCTTCCACAAAGCTTCGTTCTTGGCATAGTTCCATCGCCAAGGTTGTCGATGCGTTACGCGGCAGTCCGAGCATATATTTCACAAAATTTGCTTTTATTTTGTCTATCTCCTTAATGTTGGGTAAGGTTAAGTTTGGTGCAATGGCCCGAAGGCAGTAAGTTATAATCGGAGCTATCTTTATCTTAAAAAGGTTCATTCCAGTCTTAATGTCAATTTGGGTAAGATCTTCGAGTAGCGTCATGGCCGATACTGCTTTTGCACGTTTGTTCTCTATGTGCTTTGTAAAAGATAGGCCAAGGGTCAAGATTACTCCGAGATAGCTAAATTGACTTACTAATTCAATATTTTGGTTATTGACCCTGATGATGTGGTCAAGACTGGCGTATCGACCTCCTCGGGAAAATCGAAGAACTTTTGTCTTGGATATATTAATTGTCAGCTTATACTGTGCGCACCATTGGCTCATTTCATTCAGGTAAAACTGTAGATGTGGTCTTGACTTGGCCATTATGATGAGATCGTCAGCGTAGAATACATGCGGGGCTTTAGCATTTCGAAGTATGTGGCTTAACCCTGTGACATAAAGGATGAATAAGAAAGGGCTTGCCGTGTCGCCTTGTGCTAGCCCAATTGTCTGTTTAACTTCTTGCGCAATACAGTGAGGCCCATTTCTGATTGTGATATAGTTCGCAGTGAGAATGCTTCTCATTAGGTTAAACATTCGACCTTTGATGCCAAAATGCTGTCGCATAATATCCAGAAGGCAGTCTCTAGGTACACTATCAAAAGCAGTTTTGAAGCCAACAAACGCTGCGTAGGTCATCTGTCCGTCGTTGGAACGTTCCCGCACGTGACGAAGGACTTCCCTGAGAGCTCGTTCAGTTGAGCGACCTTCCAAGAACCCATTCTGTTCCGTTGGTATTAGGTCTTTACATTTGCTGTATAGTCGAGTCACAATTAGTGAGGTTAATATTTTGTAGACTACGCTAGTTAATGCTATCCCGCGGTAGTTCGCTGGGTCTGTGGCGTCGCCTTTGTTTTTGTAAATTGGTTGCAGGTAGCTTCGGCGCCATTGCTCGGGTATGTGCCCTTGTTCTAAGCATACATTAAACAGCGCTGTTAGCTTTGGGGCTATGTGCTCTATTCCCTGCTTAAGATGTTCGTAGTAAATATCATCAGGACCTGATGATTTTCCGTTTTTCTTCGCTAGTATAGCCATTCGAACCTCTCCTTCCGTAAAGTCTTCCCAGTCAGGCTCTACATGGGGTACGTGTTCATTGTCAGGCAGTTGAACATCGTGGCTTAGTAGCGTTGTGAAATGCGAGACCCATTCTTCGTCGTTTATTAGTGGGTTTGCTACAGCAGGTCTCTTCGGTAAGAGGATCCATGGTTTCTGGATGCTTTCTTTTACCTGTTGTGTGCGTTGCGCGGTCTCGTATTCATATTTCTTCCTCTGAATCATTCGTTTATACGTTTTCTTTAGATCAGCTAGAATTAGATTACCTATTATCTGATGCAGGTATTTACGGGGCACTGATGCTTCCAAAAATACCTGCATAGGATAGGCAAGGCTCTGGACGCCAAATGCATCATGTGCGACACAAGCGAAGATGATGACATGGCTCATACAATCATACGGTGCCCAGCATTCGAAGACATACGTCAGAACATACCGGTAATAACATCTCCATACATGACGGTGATGGACCTAGTCACCGTTATGCTTGACATTGAATTTAAAAGGGAGCAAAGCATCCAATTTGTGGAAGGTTTAATGCGAAGAAAAAACGAACTGGAAAGACAACGAGCTGAAAGCAGGAGGCGACGAAGAGATGGAACGGCGGCCGAAAACCAACATTAAAAGGGAACAATTATAAACGGAGCGCATAGAAGAACCTCCATTGTCAGCGAAGTAAAACGAGCGTAGTTCCGATGAAAACAATTGTAACATATATTCAATATTGTTATTCAATTATATTCAATAAAAAAAGTGATGTAGCATATAAAGTAATGTGGCAAACAGTCCCGTGGACGGTAATCTTGGCTGAGGGTTAGCCAAAAATGGTTAAACTTTTTTAGTAGTTGAACTAGTAGATCTACTGGGTGCAGAAGTTGTAACATAGTATACCGCTACCGTATAGTAGTTCCGAGCGGCTTCTATAGCTAGCGCTCTATAGGCTAGCTGCAGATAAGGGATACGGGTTATGTCCATCGTGTCAGGTCTAGCGAGAGAGAGAAAGAGAGACAGAGTCTCAGAGTCAATTGGTCTTGTTGTAATTTACGTGTATTTGGCTTCTCTGTGTCCGTGTATGTGCCTTTCTCTGTGTACACACTGATTGTTCCTGCGCATATGGCCTCCGTGCGTGTGGTTGCACGGGCGCGCGCCCTATGTGCCGCGTCGGATCTTCAGCGCTTGCTGTGGTGCCGGCCGCTCTACAGCTCGCCCTCCTGCCGCTGTGTCCGGAGAGTCCCCGATTCCTGCTGCTAACTCGTAAACGTGAACGGGCCGCCCGCGAAGCGCTTGAAAAGCTCCGTCGGACTCCGCTCGTCGACGATGACCTCGAAGAGATGCGTGCCGAAGACCTGCGACAGAATCGGGAGACACACGTGAGTCTGTTTATAGATTATTTTATCTATTCATATATATATATATATATATATATATATATATATATATATATATATATATATATATATATAATATATATATTATCTCTATCTATCTATTCTATCTCTCTCTTATTATCTCTATATATATCTATCTATTCTCCTCTATATCTATCTCTCCCTCTATCTCTCTCTCTCTCTCTCTCTCTCTATCTCTCTCTCTCTCTCTCTCTATATCTCTCTATATCTATCTATATATATACCGTGTGTCGTAAACTTATTAAATGCTGAAACTGAATAACATAATAGCTTTATTAACCGATGGTTGGTTTACAATATTGCGCATACAGAGAAAGCACACGTTCACATATACATATATTCATCACGGTTCTAAAAGTTGAGTCAACGGAACTGTTCTATCGCATCGTTGAAGGTGATATAAGTCACACTGTCTCCCGCAAAGTTTGCACAAGCATAACGAGGAAATTTCATGGAACTTCTCTCGAATACAGATCTTCATGTGGAAGCCATGTACAGCAAATCGTGCAATTAGGTGTCTATTCTCATAGTTGCAGCGCTTCCATGAAGTACACGTCATTGCCTGGGTTTCAAAAAAGAGCGGGTCAATGTCTGCCATCTTATTCTCCCATTCAGACATGTACTCGTTGAAAGCTGCCGTTTTCGGTAACACGTGCATTTTTTGTAAATTCTCAACAAATAGCGGAGTCGACGCCAGTAAATAGACTAATCTGTTGAGACTAGTGCGGTGGACTCTTAATGTTGAAACTCACCGTTCGTAATCTAAATGGTTAAACTACATCTTTTGTTCTGTACGTGTGAAGACACAACGTGTCGCAACAAGAACGGAAATTTAAAATGCATTTGAAAAAGAGTTTTGTCTTTAGATTTTAAATAGGAATTTGGATTTATTCATAAAATAGACATGTGGGATTTATGCATGGAACACATCTGCCTTCCTCGGCTTTGCTGGCGCATTTGTGTTCTTTTAATGTAATTTTAATTTATAGTTTGCCAGAAGCGTCGAATACGTATGACTTAAAAAAAATAAAAAGAAATGCATTCGGAAGTGTTACACGCCTGGATCTAAACGGCCAATTCTAGTCGCCTAAACGTAAGTCGCGCACGACCAGGGAATACCTCGTGCAATAATGCGATTGTTTTATATGATGTGTGGAAAGTGACATTGTCTTGTTGGAACCACATACTTTTGAGTTCCACACCAGCCCAAGGAGGGAAAAAAATGGTTATCATGGCCCGATACCGCTCACCTTTGACTGTTTGTGAAGTTCCGATAGCGTGTTCAAAATAAAAATGAATCAGTAGTGCCTCTAGCCAAAAATCTGCATTAAAAAGTGACACGTTTCGCATGAAGTTTTTTCTTATAAAAGTGATGTGGGTTCTTAAAAACAAGTTTGCTTGTTCTTTCACATTCTCATACAACTTTCACATTTTTTTAAAATATTGTTAGCCGATAAGAATGCATTGTTGCGGTAAGCAACAATCCCACTTTTAATACTGACAAGATATCTACTATTAAACTGTTTAAGGGCTTGACAGTAAACACACAACAGCAATTGAGAAGTTTGTCCAAAACCATTTGATTCCTTAAAAAAAATGGTAATGCCTAAAATACCAGAGCTAGTCTTCATCTTTTTGTTCAACTAGTTCAATCTTTAGGAACCTACAAAGTCATTTTTGGTAAACTTTGTCTTACGACACGACAACCATATAAAAGGTACTTGCGCACGCAGATACGCGTACACAACTCACAAACCCGCAAGCTTTCACCTTCTTAAAAGAAACTTCCCTAGCGCACGGTGTCCGTTGTAATCGGCGTGTCTGTCCAGTGTTTAGCGGCTGCGGGATCTGAAGGTTCTTGGACGAGCGAGCGAGGCATAGTTGTTGGTAGGAGAAATAAAAATATCAACTGAAGCCCCCTTGAAGCAATCACAGGGCCTTGGTAGTTCAAGGAAAAGGAGGGCGCGCGGCTGATGCCTACGTGCGGGAAAAACCTTGACAAAAATGCATTGGCGGGGTGGAACTCGGTTAGGACAACGATCCTGGCGTTCGCAGCCTAAGGGGAATAGTGGCACAAACTTCCGACGGGGGTTGATGGACTTCTGAGCGGACACCAGCGGCTAGTGGCTGACTGGTCAGTGGCCAGCGGGCATGCAGGTAGCAAACTTCTTTGGGGGGGGGGGTGTTCTTTGCTTCGCCCGAACAGTTGGAACAACGTGGAACAAGCACCTGCGCTAACTAATCTACCTACTGTGGAGCCCACTGCACGGAGCTGTCGATGGTATAGGTCTCGCCCGACGGACATGACAACAGCGAGGACAAAAGAACAACGGCAACCACATTGACAACAGCAACAACAACAACAACCGCGACGGTGGCGATTACGCTTATCATGATCGTCATGTTATCATTTTATTCAGGAAGACTACTAAGGGAGGGACACTGTTTCCTAAGCATGCAAAGTAATTTTTGTACCACGTCGGACAACACTGCGAGTTTGGCAGTTCATACTAGCCGGTTCGCCCTCTCTCTTCCTGCCGCCGAACATATCTTCTGCCGTACTGACGCTGTTAGGTTCGGCAGCGGTCTTTGTTGACCCAACAACGGACACAAGCTCCTTTGCCCGCAGGCACCTATGCGTAGGCTCCTCCTCCGTCTCAAGCGAGGCTGGGAGAAGGCAAATTCTTCGAGCCTCGGGCCTCACGCAGCTGTTCCTAGCCTGACTTATGCAATCGCCAACTTAGTAGCAGAGTATGTGCACAATGTTGACTTGCTAAAATTGTTAGATATCATTTCGCTTACGGGAACGTTAAATCCGCCGGCGGAAGATTAAGCACTCACCCACCCATTGACGAAAGTTATACAAAACAAAATACGATTAACGAGGCAACAATAATAGGCAAGGAATATATTCAATTGCAATTCGATTATGTGTATTTCACTCAAATGTAGTAAAATATATAGTTCATAAGGGTTTCTTCGTAATGTTGTATTTTTTCACGCTTCCGGCGATAGAAGTAGTGCAACGATTTTTGCTCCATCGCTATGCATTCCACTGCATGGTTCTTGGCACGCCTCTGCAGGCAGGAACCGGTAGGTGCACAACTTACACTCTTCGTGAAAGGTGGCGTTTGATAACACCAGATAGTGATAAGCCTGCACTGTGTACCTGGTGTATACGTGTCGACTGTCGCATACAGAACCAAACAACGGCGCAAGACATTGAAAACATCAAACCCCCGACCTCCCGTCTGGCCTGTTCGACTTTAGCTTCCCACTCCGGCCTAAAACATTCGTAAGGCACTGTGCGCGGCATCTTCAGTCGTAGTCGGATTGTTTCACTAGCTGGTGGACAACCTGTCCTGAGATACACAATGTGGCACCTTGCTCGAATAGACAAGCAAAGCACGCGCTTCATATACAATAAAAAACATCTTTTAAGCTGGTTAAAACTCGCCAGTGTGAAGTGGTTCCACACCCTGCCACGACCATATAGCAACCCCGGGGCAATCTCAAGCACGAAGGGTCTTCGAATATTGACTACTTACCTGTAAAGAGAGTAGAGTGTCGCCCGTACTGTTTCGTTTATATGCGTTGTGAACGTTGTTCCTGTGTAATGAATCTAAAGGCCAAAATGCTGAAAAGAGTTAACAAACTTCAGTGGTTGCAACGTATAACGGTTCTGGCAGCCAATCGACCTCCACGCTTGAATTTTATAGTCTTGGTCTTCCTGGTGTTTACCTCGAGTCCCTTCGAGACAAGGAGTCTACCGACAAGGTGCCTTCACCAAAGAAACTTTCTATTATGCTCAAGAGTGAGCTACCCACTCCTGCTCGTTATAATGCTTCAACCAGCAGATGACGAATGGCTTTGTCAAAAGCCTTGCTTCAGTCCATAAAGATCTCATACAGATGACTTCTGAGTTGTGCCGCAGCTCGCTCGATTTCTGACTGGAGAGCGTGACTTGCATGAATATGCTCAATCCGCCAAAAACTTTCCAAAAAAAATCCGCCAACTTGCAGATAATCTTCTTCAATGTGCGCTTTGGTGGTACACGATAGAGATTTGGATCTTGTTTGTCATCACCATGCCTACCCTTGAAAGAGAGAAAGCGTGGCGACATGCCATACCTTAAGCATCCATCCCCTCTTTATAACAGCCTTAAAGAAATCACAATAAAAGAGAGAAAGCAAATAATATATAAAAATGCCATACAGTGTAGCTATAAGACAATTACCTTGGCCATTTCCCAAATTTTTGTCTGAGGGGAGATCTGGGCACAATCATAACCTACTTCATACTGGCTATATATATAAGTCTACTATATGCCATCTATTTCTCTACCGTTAACCGGGTCTTACTGGACCTAAAGGGCGTCTTCTAGAAAATAAATGGAGAAGTAGGACAATGGTCAACTAGATTTTACTATCTAAGAAGAAAAAAATATTCTGTTCGAGCAGTCCTCGGTCCCACGGATGGCAACGCTCCCATTGTTCAGAGCTGAGCGTTAGTTACTCTGGTCACCACTGTTACAAGCATATATACGAATAAAGAATAAAAAACATATATAAATATGTGTTTTTATGGTATACTACCAATTCACGGTGAATATATATATATATATATATATATATATATATATATATATATATTTGCTTTATTTATTTATTTTGCTAACGTTATGCCCTAATTCTGCAAATCTTGAGAAAGAATATTTGGAACCTGCTGGTCACTTTACTCGCATTCTCTTATATATATATTTGCTTTGATTCTCGTGTGGTCTGCCATACCACCCAATTCTAGCTCAAGCTGTTAACTCAGGTTGGTGCAATGAGTTATCATTCCCAGTACGGGAGTTGCGTTAGCTCGGTGTATTTCTATTAACAGCCCCTGGAGAAAAGGCACAGTTGTTATGTCACCTATTGTTGCCACACGCCGATCGCAAGAGTATTGCTTCTGCGGCACTGTACCTAATTTTGTAGAGCGGGTGGTAGCATTTTACTTATACAATTATCGGCAGAAGCCAGCCAAAGGCCGAATGGCACTGCTAGTGACAGTTACTAACCAAGACGAACGTTGAAGAGATGTGGTTACATGCCAGAGCTTGACAGTTAGTTTCTCGTCATATATATATATATATATATATATATATATATATATATATATATATATATATATATATATATATATATTAATAAGGGTAGTTTTTCTAACACAGATTGATGCCCTTGCGACAATGACCCATGAGTGGCGCCTACATAAAAGAAGTTGAGTACAGGCGCTGCCAGGCTCTATGAATGCAAACGTAAAAAAATAATGTGTTATTCGCTTGTTAAATTATCTCAAATTACCTGAACAACAATTATTATTTTTTTGGATTGTCTCAAATTCTTACCTGCATTTACCCGCAGCCAATCTAGTGCTCATTATTACTAGTTGAGAACTCCTTACTTCGAGTACACCTTTTCCCAGCTGCCCATCTGCGCTGTGGGTCTACAGCCGGATCCGAGTGGCTCCCAATATCGCCTGGCTGAGACGCTTTCCTGTGTGAAGTGAGTGCAATCGTTCAACGGTGAAGTTTTTGTCTTGACAAAACGTGATTTTGTAATATATGGCTATATATATGGTGCATCCTCAAAGCAACGTGTTCGTTCGAGGCACCTCCACGCTAAAAAGTACTGCGCATCGATGTGAAAGTGTACTTGTTCGCTACCACACATCTTGAACTAGCTCGGGTTCTGTTGGAAATAAGGGCTTGGGCCATAGAATGTCCCACTGCCATCACTACTAGGCTATGACGCTCCTAAAGTCGGAGCCTTCAAATGCTTTCGAAATATTCGTTAAACCCTGATTTCATTTTGCTTGTCCATAGAACTCTTTTACGTGTCGGTTGTACCTGCCGGTACAGAAAAGTTAATGTAATATTTTTTACCGTCCCGTCTAGTTCCTAAAAGGCAAAATGCTTTAGCTATTTGAGCGAGTGTAGAAAATCATAAGTCATATTGTCTGCCGGATACGCGTGGCAAAATCGCTGCTGTAAAGGTCCCGAAACTTCATTAGCTGTCAGTCGCGTATACAACTAGATAAAGTTTCTACTTCATAAGTCATCGTCTTACCAAGTCTAGTCACATCCGAACGACGCAGTCAGATGGGTCCGACCAATGTTGGCTCGAGGTTCCATGGTGATTGCCCGTATCGCTGTATTGACGATGGTAAAGCTGGCACAGCGCTTCTGTGTACTTGCAGCTTCGACTAACAACATCCAGCCTCTTCCCCGGCAAGCAATTTTCTTCCTGTCCATCAAGGCGAAGTACGTGCGTTCTACGCTATGTAAACAATCGTAGTTTTTGTGAAAGTTGCACCATTAAATGTGCACAATCGATGACTAGTGGGTGATATCAGTAATGTACTTTTTCTTGACTTTAGTTCTTGGTTATCTTGGTTCTCTTCTGGCCCTTGATTGTCCGATGAGTTAGGTGACGTCCTAGCGACCGCAGCAGCAGCATCAGCAATAACAACAGCTACAACAATAAACGAAAAAATATGCAACCTTAATTATGCAACCTTGCTGTATATATATATATATATATATATATATATATATATATAGGGTCTCCCAGAATTCGTCTAACAAACTATGAAGTCTGGTACAACTCGGCGAAAACATTTTTTTCCCAGTGGAACAACAGGGCAGAAATGTTTTCCTTTAAAGTGAGAACAAAACTACCAAAGGTGGTTGTATCAACTTTATTTTACCCATTTATATCTTCACTAAATCTACGATTGCGAGAGCCCCAGTCCTCCTGTCTACAAACCCATCATACCTACGTCTTTGAAGGGAAAATTTGCATATGTTGAATTGCATTTTACGTTAGCTCAAAGCAGAACAAATGCTGTAGTAAAGATAATTCACAACTCTTATATTGTGTCTTTCACGACGAATCACCATTTTTAGAAGACATTTCCGCCTCGTGTTTCATTGGAAAAAAAATATTTTTTGCCGAGTTGTACTAGACCCGAAAATTTGTTGGACGAATTCTGCGAGACTCTGTATATATATATATACTATTCGAAACTGTGCGACTTTCAGTATTGTCGGGCGACTATGATGCGTTTGTTAATGTTGCTGTTGTTCGAGTTGTTGTCGCCGCCGGAACTTTCGACGCCGGCACAGCCGTGGGAACGTTACCGTGCATGACGCGTACATCCGTTTGAATTATTTCTTGTTGCTATAGCTATTCTCCTTATCGTTTTTCTTTTTATTTTCCCCCTTTCCTCTCCTCCTCCTCGTCCTCCTGCTGCTCCTCTAGGCCGTTGACAACGCCTCTTTGCGACGAGTCTACCAAGTAAGGCAATGCCGGCGACTGCAGAGGTGCTGAAGGGGCGAGGGGTTATCGACACCCCAGTTGACAGACGGCGTCCCCATATCCGGCGTGTGACAGATTTACTGTAATTGCTGCTGATGCTACTGCTACAGATGCAAGGGCACGAAAACTCAATTTATGCCCCACTCTTCGCTCTTTCTCTCCGCCTTCCAGTCCTACTCTGGAAATCAGGTTCTGCCCGTGTCGGAGTCGCAGTACGATCGTGTCGGTGGTGCGGCGTGTATCGCAATGCACGAGGGGTATTCACTATTGCACACTAGTTAGTTAGTTAGCTAGCTAATGAGAAATGCCCGGCACGCAGTACACGATGCACGTGCATTCGAAACAAGGGTAGACAGACCCCTCTCTTGCACCCGTTCGTGCTAGTTCTCTATCGGTGGATCACTCTCCTCCTTCTCTCTTGATCTCTCACTCTATCTTTGTCGCTTGCAGTCTCTTATTATCTCTGTTTGTCAAGTATAGTAGCAAGACGAGTTATAGTGAAACTTGATTGGTTGATAATACGTTTCAAGCTGAACATATTAGGCAAAATCGTTTCAAATATAAATTGCGAAAATATACGTGATTGATCGTTAGACTAGAATAATCGTCGTCATTCTTCTTTATCTCCAGCCCGTATTGCGAGCGAACTTGGCAATTGCCTGGTATAGTCTAGGTGGCTGGTGGATGAGGTAAAAAAAAAGTCGGCCGAAACTCAGGATACGAATTCAACACGACGATCATAGCCAGATGCAAGGCTCGAAAATGAAGTTCGATATGATCGATGCGATGAGTCCAGCATCTCGTCCTTAAATAGACCTTGGTCGTATAATGTTTATCCCAGACACACACAAAACGTCTTTGATCTTTAGATCAGTTAGACAACTTTGAAACAACACAAACGGAATGACCAAGAATATTGTTTCACTGGAGGAGATCAATATCAAACGAAAATGTTATATCTATTGAATTGCATTCTACGTTAGCTCCTTAGCAGAACAAATGCTGTTGAACAAAAAGAACAAAAAACTAGCTCAATGAGGTTGTGCTTTTTCATGCTCGATTATAGATTATATTTGTCTAAGTATAATCACAGTATCATCTTAAGTTTATGTTAACTATGATCTCAGTAAGGCACCTACGCCAATAAATACTTTATACAATGCTATTAATTCTATCTACTTCTTCATTATAGTATATATATATATATATATATATATATATATATATATATATATATATATATATATATATATATATATTTATATATATATATATAAATATATATATATTTATATATAACTTTTTGCCATATACGTTAGCGGAACTGATAGCCGCTAAAAACCGCCATGATGCCCGTAAACCTAGCCCTAGTGTGTGGCAAGTATTCCACTCAAAGCCTCTTAATTGATCTAAGAATTTTGCTAGAGTTACCTAATATTCCCAGCATACCCATTGAAACATGACGCGTCATCCCGCTTAGCTTAGAATCACGATTACCAATAATACGGAAACACGTATTTGCATTTATAAATCGATACATAATATGTGATATGCCTTTGCCCTGAGTTTTACATTTTCGGATATATCCAGCCCGTTGGTACGAAGTCACCTGACCTAACGAGCCAAGCACTCTTCTCTGTCATCGAAACTCATCACACCTTCAAACCGGCGGGTGATAACTTGACTTGGATACAATTCATTGGCCCTTTACTTAAGTCACCGAGCTTGCCGCAATCTCGATCTCGACGTTGAAGCGTCTCCACTGTGAAACGCCAACGGTCGGAAAAATTATGGTCGCCATCTCGGGCTTCTTCTCCAAGAGTAAAATTGTAGCAGTGTCCGTCAAACTGACGGAAGAAGATAGATAGAAGATCTCTAAGGCGAATTCACCGGGCTGAAAGCATTGAGATCCTCGCCGCTGAATCTGGAGTCAAGCCGACGAAACACCTAGCTTACTCAGCCGACTCGGCACTGTGCGATTTCTTCCTGTTTCGAAAAACAACAAAATGAAGTACATATATATATATATATATATATATATATATATATATATATATATATATATATATATATATATATATATATACGAGTATATTCTCAATAGAAATTGGTCTGATGTAAAAACGGTTAATTGTGTCTCTCCGACACATGGCATTAGCCGGCAGTTACAGGAACCCTTTGTCACCCGCACTCCTCCAATGAGCGCGATGCGGGCGGCGGAGGCGACGGCGTTTCGACGTCATCATCATTTTGATTCTTTATTTCGGTCTTTATCGTTCGCTTTTGCTCCCGCGACTTTGGCCATTAGGCAACCAGCCACCGATTGAGGACGGCGATGTTAGCGGGTTCCATTTGCCTCGGCATCGCGGTCCACCACGATGAGACATCGTCCAGAGTCCTGGACCTGGCTGAGCTCTCTTCGAAGCGGTAGCAGTGACATACAGCAGGAGTAGCAGCCGCCGAGTAGGCTCATTTTGTCGACGAGACGTTCTAAAAGCTGCCGTTTCCGCCATTGGCCATTGCCGCCTCCAAGGCTACCCTTTTACCGCGCCGGCGACCCCACTCCCCCCCACCCCACGGCAGTTTCTCCTTTACAGCACCCGTCGTCGCCGTTTTGTCGTCGTCGTCGTCGTCGTCGACGTTCCCAACCGCAAAAAACCGATGGCCAGTGCCAACCAGGCACTGATTCACTCACTCAGTCAGCGGCCAGCCAACTTTTCTTCCGGCGTTGGCTTCCCTTAGTCGCAACGGTTCCGCACGGTTCCGTCCACTCACGTCGTGGTCGTCCGTGATCTTTCATGGCGTTCGTCTTTCGCGCCCCTGAGGTGGTTTGTGCTCAGTCTCTCTGCTCGTCGCTGACCAAGGGCGAGAAGGGGGAGCAGGTCTTGCAGCACGCTTTCTCAACACCTACTAGTAATAGTGAGGTACTGCCAGTGAGGCGCCGCAACTGGTCGTAGAGGTAGGTTGTCGGTCTAGCAGTGGCACAAGTAGAAGACATAGTTATTGTAGTAGTAGTAGTAGTAGTAGTAGTAGCCGCAGAAGTAGTGATTTATGATGTCATAGTGCGTCAGCGGATAAAAGAAAATTGGAGAAAAGCTGAGCCATGAGCCACAAAGAAGAAGCCACGGAGACACGGACAAGACACACAAAAAAAAGAATACACGAAAGTGCCAGAGAAAGTGTTACGGCAGAGGATATACGTGGGCATGTTTGAATGCGCAAACGCCTACTACAACTGGCTAGCTCCGCCTGTGGGATTGCGTCTTTCATTACCGTGCTTCATCACACACGCCACAGGCTGAACACGAATGTAGAACTTTCTACTCGGGCTGACGTTCAGCCAACATTTAGCGTGCACGAAATTACGCTCGCATTGCTTTGTAGGGCGGACTCCATATATATATATATATATATATATATAAATATGCAACGGCGGGAATCGAACCCGTGAACGTATGCGTCTGCTCCGGTCGCAAATGCGCAGGCGAATGCACCACGCCACCGAGCTCGACGAATATGAATGTCGCGGCATCGAATATTGTGCTGTCATTGGCACAACTAATGTGTGTATGCGTGGACTATGTAGGCACATTTATTTACAGGTCTCATGCTGTAAGGTACCTATATATATATATATATATATATATATATTTATATATGTATATAAATATTTATATATATATATATATATTATATATATATATATATATATATATATATATATATATATATATATATTTATATATGTATATAAATATATATTTATATATATAAATATATACAGATAAAATTACTGAGGGAGTTATTACTAAGATATGCAAGTGTCTCCTTCGATGTAATGCCAAAGTAATACCGAGCCTGGGGGGGGTGGGGAGGAATCCGGGTTTAGTGGGTTTGCGAGTCTCACACTAGTCACGCAGGCTGCTAGTGGCGCATGTGCATCATGCATTCCCGAAACCTCCCAGAAAAAAAAAAAAAAAATGCAAGTGTCTCAGATTAGCTACGGGGGACCCACGCGCTGGTGATTTTTTTCGGCAAAGGCTATCATTGGATATACAACGTGGAAACGCCACGGCGGTGCTTGGCACCTTGTCCAGGTGGTCTACACCAGGCCTGGACCTAGGGCTGATGTAGTTTGTCGTCACGTTCGCTAGGGGACAATTGTTAACCCCGTTACGAGTTAAATAAATATATATATATATATATATATATATATATATATATATATATATATATATATACAAATATATATATATATACAAATATGATATATTATGGGGCTTTAGGGGAGCTCTGAAGTGGCCGCCGAGGACCTCGAAGGGGTACTTTCCTTTGAAAACATTCGTGGCTTGGTGTTGAATCCAGCACGGAGCGAAATTTTATTGGGCGTAGTTAATGGCCCCAACGAGCCGCTCATAACGCGGAAAGTTGACATGCTGCCAAGATGTAGGATTGTTAAGCCTGGAGATGTCGAACTTTTGGGTATTCCAATTTGCACTGAGGGAGCGCCTCCTGTTTTAAGTAGATAGGTTTGACGTAACTTCGAATCATGCGGTCTTATGCGGAGCTCTTCTGGCTGCGATCGCCTTTCTCTGCATCGAGGCTTGTTCACATGCTAAGCGGGGTCAGCTTTTCGAATCAACTGGATCTGTAACGACCATTAACGGGCTTACACTTAATGGCCTGTCTGAATGGTTTGGGCTTTGTTTTACCGCTAGAACAAAGTTATTTTTTAAGCAAGTTAAGTTTCACCTGAATTTACCTCTTAAGAAATATTGCGTTTAAATTATGTGTGTTGTACGGGAACTTATATATATAGGTATATTCTAACGTTCACCTGAATCTACCTCGCAAGATTATTGCTTTTAAATTATGTGTGTTGTACGGGAACTTATATATATATATATATATATATATATAGTGGACTGACATAACTAGTAGGCAAATTTATTTCATTACTTTTACTCAACACCGGTCTCGTTTACGAGTCATCCTATGCAGCTTTCCACCTGCGAAATCAATGCCACGTGCGCCAGGCGATTTAGTGCAATAAGGCTGAGAAGGGTCAGTTCTCATGTTGATATCGGCTAGCGTGTTGATGATTCAGACCATGCTGGAGATCCAGGTTGACCAACTGTTTTATTGAGGTTTTGGCTACGTTGTTGAGTATATCTATATATATATATATATTTATATATATATACTGTCAGAAAAACTTTGAATAGTGCAAATATTATAAGCCTGTTTGACCTACACTGCGGTAGCGCTAGCTACAACTCGTATTCTCTCAGAAGCTTCTCTGACGTCATGCTCTGTGAGGGGAGGACGGCAGAGACTCAAACATGCTGCTCCCGCTGCCGGCCGTCTGCTACGAATGTATGATATATGAAATAAACGGACTACTATCGTCGTACCTAACCGCCAAGAACTTCACTCCTGTAAATAGCAAATAGAAATACACTAATTTGCTTACTAAAAGGCTTCCCCAAATATATATATATATATATATATATATATGTGTACATTGCATATGCAACTAATGCTCTTCGTTTGTTTGTCTGGAACGCATTTTACATTCCAGATGAGTGTTTTACAAGTGTTAACTAACAAGGAACTGCAACTACCCTTGCTCATTGGGATCGTCATGCATCTTTCGCAACAACTCTCAGGGATTAACGCCGTAAGTTACCGTACTAAATTTACGAGTATATAGAATAAAATAATAAATCATTTGTTTGTTATATATAATAATATAATGATAAATCATTTGTTTTCTTCCAAAACAATGTGACATTCTAACCTCGCTTGCATAGCTTACGTTTTGCGCCGTTGGTGCTACCTCGATATCCTCAATTTTTCGACAAACATGTTTTTGAAAAAGTTCGCTCGGCCACTACACGTCAGTAGTTTGAAGTGTTTGAACTTGTTTGTCACTTGTGGTTTGAAGTGTTTGATAATAGAATTGCACAAGCTTAGTATCTTATGGGCATGTCTAGTTTTGTATCTACGTACCTATGTATCAACTTAGACATTGTCATACTATCGGCATAACATATTTTGTTTGAGCCTCAACAAATGTAATTGTTGAAGCACTAAAAATTATTTGGACATTAATTGGACATGCGTCCAGACCAGATCATCACATATACATATGTACTGCAGGTTTTTTTCAATATATATATATATATATATATATATATATATATCCGAGCCACACTACAACCGTTATCTACTACAGCATTTAGATACTCCTGTGTCACGTATCATGAAATTATGTGCACGCTCTTCGAACGTGGCGTGGACAACGGTAGTAATATCGAACGCTGAGCTTTCGATAATTTATTCCGACAATTTTCTTTGTTTAGAAAACACACTTAGGAGACACAATATGTACGTATATTTGACTATGTTCCTTTTAAGCGGAAGCCTGCACCTCAACGCCAAAGTTTTGCTGTTGCTTCTGCTGTTGTCGGTGCCCTAAGTGCATGAGCCGTTGGCCATCCCGCTGAATGTGGGGGTGGCGCAACCCGCAGTGGTTGTGTGAGCCACCACGCAGTAAGACGCAGCGGTTCGCAGCAGCAGCAGCAGCAGCAGAAGCTGTAGTAACCCCAGTAGTAGCCCCCCTAGTCCCTCTGCGTAGTGAGTTAGTTAGTTTGTTAGTTAGCTGGGCTGAGATTAGACACCGCCAGCCACCAAGTGGCCCACCCATTCACCACGACCCGGCGGGGGGAAGCCGTAAGAGGCAGAGGAAGATGAACCGCGCCGACCAGGGAGGGATTCGAAAGCATGAGCCTGCGTGAGGCGTTCGTGTAGCCTCCACAGCGCCACAGCCGCGCCTGCTACGGCGGAGCGAACCCGTTGCACTTTGTTGGTTAGGTCGACGTGTGGCGACACCCCGCATACGCTGTTGTCTTGATCTGGGGCCATGGGGGCTGGGTGAGCTGGGCTCTCGGCTGGGCCACGTCGTGTAGCGGCCCTGTTTGGCCTGCTCAACATGCTGCACGACCGCTAACGCTGCACGCAGCAGCAATAGCTGCTGCTACAACAACTACAACAACAACACAAGATAACGACAACGGCAACAACAACAACCCAAAGCAACGCTAACAACATTCTCATTTGCTGCCGTCGCAGGTTCCGAAGGCAGCGAAATAAGGGGGGGGGGGGCGTGTTCAGCATAGCCGTCGTTGTTGTTCTTGCTTGCCATTGTTGTTGTTGTCGCTGCTGTTGCAGTTGTTGTTTTCAAGGCGGTAGCGACCTTCTTCGTTCATCGGCAGGTGCCTTGTCGAGCTGGGTAGATGGCTATCCATATTTTGCATCGCGTGAGTTGAAGCTACAACGACTGCTGTTGCTGGTGAACGTGATCGTGATAATGATACAGACGACGATAATGATGATGTCGAAGATAATGCGAATCGATGTTGTTGTTGCCGTTATTGTTGTTGCTGCCATTGTTGTTGTTGCCGCCGTTGTTGTCGTCGTGGCTGCCGCAACCGCCGACCTCCCCGACGCCGACGATAACAACAGAGCTGACGCCATAAATAGCCTTAATTGCCGCGGCGTGCATCACCAAGAGGCTGGCAACGACAAGCTTGGGCACGCAAACACAGGAAAACAGTAAAACCGCGTGCGAGAGGGGGGAATAGAGAGAGAGATTGGGGGCGATACGCAGACAGGTGGTGTGGGGTGAGTAGCAGCATTAGTAAGCGCGCGTTGCTCGTTGCACTTGTTAGCTTTGTCTAGCGCAAGCGCTGCCTAACTAGTGTCTAGTTAGATGGCCGGTACGCTGCTCTTCTGAGGCCGGGTTCATTCGTCATCCGGCAGAGGCCAGGAGGAGGGGTTTAGGGGGCTGCGCAGGGGCGGTAACAGCAATAGTAACAGCTGAGCCCCAACTGTAAGCATCTCCTCCCATGGCTGTTCAAGGCAGACGGTGCGTCTCGCTCCCGCGTAGTCGCGTGGAAGCAGCGCCCGTGCTTCTTCCACCGTTTATCTTCTGTTCCGCCGAGACCGAGGCTAACGCCCGACTTGCGCCTCCGTTATCGACACCGCAACGTCCACAACGGCCGCCGCCACTTCCACCACCGTCAGTCAAACTTCATGCTCTTCCTGCACGAACTTATCACGCCTCTTCCCGCACAAACTTATCACACCTGTCCCCCCCCCCCCCCCCACAGATTTAGCACGCCTCCTTCCTCACAAACTCACCACTCCTCATTTCCGTGAATATCGCGTATAACGTTGCACGTATATTTCTATACATCTCCTATCTTTGTCACATATTACACTTTGTCCCGCACATAGCACACAGAACTCTGCGTATGCCTATTACACCTCATCCTGCATTACTGCATCGATGAATAGCATAAAGGCCTTTTTCATTACTACGTATGTGTATTCTTTTCGAGACGTGACGGTGGCAGATAAGTTAGAAGCGTGCGCACAAATTAGACTGCAGTGTGTCGGGTTTTCGGTATGGAGGTGCTTTAGAAATTCGCGTGTAGTGTTTCCTTAGTCCAGGGCACGATTCTTTCCCCCAGCCAAAGAACTCACGTGAGAGGCATTCGCGGGCTCTTTCCTCAACCCTTGCACCATGAACGGCAAATGACGAGACTTTCTGCCGAAACTCTTGCTAGCATTTTTTGTTTCCGTTAAAATAGCTCCGGCCGGCCGCAGTGCGCTTGTGCCACTTTCGTTCTCACCCATCCAAACATTTTGTAAACGCGTCTTTCAGAATTGATTTGAGTTGCTCCTGTGAAGGTTTATTTAACTCCTCTATAGTCTCAAAAGATTGTCCCTTCAATTTTCTATTTTTATCCGTGCGAGCAGGAAAGAGTCTCACGGAGCCAGCGGAATCCGGCGAACTAGAAGATTGTGGAAATGCATAAATCGAATCTTTCATCAAATAATCCGAAATCAGTAGCGTAATGTGTGCTCCGGTGCGCGGTCGTGATGAAGGATCCAAGAGTCGTTTGCCCAAAGTTCAAATCACTGGGAGGATTGGGCTTTGGTCTCAATGTTAAAACCACATGCCCACGACTGTAATCCTGTCCTGTTATCACTAGCTGATCCAAGCAATCCAAGTCTTTCGGCTAACGCCTGAAGGTTTAATTCAGACATTTTCCGGTAGGCGCTCTTTTGTTGGTAACTCAATATTTTAGTAACAAACTTTGCCAATAGTCCCTGGGCGCATAAAATATCGATGAAGACTGTCACAACTGATACATAAGGTGTCTCGTATTCCCCAGCTTATAATATAATAATAATTCACCTATTGTTGAGTAAAATATCACGTCCGTTTTCTTCTGTTATTAAGGTTGAGGGCCTTCCGAACTGTGGCCATCATCGGTCTCTTTATGTTTATCTCGAAATTGACGATACCACATACTCACAATGTTTTGGGACACTGTTTGATCATCATGAGCAGTTTGCAATGTTTTTACCACTCTAGAACATATGATTTGGTTTTTAACACATAACTAGATATAGATGCGTTACTCCTCTGTTTTTCGCTTCTTTAAAATCACTGAACCTAGTGTTCAGTGATTTTAAATAAGCGAAAAACGGTGTAATCTCAATTTAACCTTATGAAAACAACAAATAAAATGTTGCTTGTGTGTAACTGATGAATGGTGCTGTACGCCGAAATACTAATAGGAATATAAATAGAAGATCAAAAAGGCATTAACTATGATGTATAGATCATTGGTAAATATTAAAAGTACGCTAATGATCTCTTGAAATACTTGGTAAAAATTAAATTTTTATTTTTCTATCCCGTATGGCCAAGCCTGTCGACAATGAAACAGATACTGGGAGTGCAAACGAAGCCAACGTAACGACGAATACAAGTCGATTTTGTAGTTCTCACCAGCGTTCACTTTTTTCAAAGTTAGTTTTGGACCGGATTAGCCTATATATATATATATATATATATATATATATATATATATATATATATATATATATATATATATATATATTTATTTATTGCTTACCCCGATTGCTATAGTGGCCAGTCAGCTAACTCAACGAACCATTTTCCAAGTCGGGGCATAAACTCTGTCAAGAGGTTCGTTAGAACCATGTTCGGAAAATGGCTTACTCAGTTAAAGAGCTGGTCAGTAGCAGCCCCTTCCGTTCATACTTTAGTTAACGTTAAAACGCATTATCCTTAATGCATTATTTTAATCTACCACTTTTCGCGCGGACTAAGCATCGTGTTTCAAAAAGTTTTAAATGTAGTTAATTGCAATTAGGATAGTAAACACATGCAGCATAAACTAAAGGGTTCGTACGTAACATAGCTTCAACATATATATATATTTATATAATCAAAAGTGTTAAAGTTCCGTTATATCCATTTAGGAGTATTACAAACGTTATGTATATATATATATATATATATATATATATATATATATATATATAGCGTTTGTAACTGTGTGATTCTGACCACTTTCAAGCTAATCGACTATACTTGTGGCGATGTGTCTCCGTATTGTCCCGGATTTTTTTTACAGGTCAACTGGTCAAATGCATGATGCACATAAAAAGCTACGCTAGTGTGGGACTCACAAATCCACTAAAACCCAGTCGTCCTCTTTGTCTTTTGCCGGGGGTGGTCGCAGTTCTCGAGATTACTTAGTATGGCCACTTTATCGTGCCATCAAGACTGCCCGACTTTGTGCGGCGGTTATTTTCGCCTCGGAGGCAAATTCTGCAAATCTTGTTACCAAAAGCCATTACCAAAGAATTTCTGATCCTCGAGCGCCTCGACACGAATTTGGCATCTCAGAGAACTTCCCAGTCTTAGGTTCCGAAACAGTAGCTCTCATGCCGTATTAAAAAAGGCGCAGCGTTCGTGGCAGTGCCTTAGATCACTCTCAGAGCTTTTCCTGAGTAGCACATACGGCTTAAGGGGGAATCAGTTTCACGGGACCGCAACACCAATGCGAAGTTGATATTGCTGAAAACAGTCTTTTGATCGCCTCGATGACCGATCACTTAACTCGATTTGGCTATGGGCCGAGAGGCACCAAACACGACACTAAACATCAACGATGCCACTATGAGCTGGTTGCACGCAGCATCTTTGTCTAGCCTAGCTTAGGTTGATGAGAAATGGGTGCCCCCGGTGTGCCCCTATAGCATGGGTGTGCGTTCGCCCTTGTTCCCACATATTCTTTAGTCGGAATTTCCCACATCGAGGTAACGGCAACATTATTTGTTTCGACGGCAGATCTGCACAAACGAGGCTCATACGTTTGCTTTACGAGGTGAGAGTAGGTTCCGGACAATGTTACCGGGCCCGGTTCAGTCGGGCTTGCCACCATTTGTGGCTGTGTAAAATGATCGCTTTGCTGTTGCATACCGATGAACGTCGGTCGCTTCGGTGGTTGCCGCCCGCTCTTTGACCCGTTGTTGGTCTCTCGCTGGTGTCATCGGCTCTTCGTTCGCTGGCGCTGATAATTGCGCTCGAAGCGTATACGAGCGAGTGATTACGATGTAATTAATTATGACGAGGGATGTAGTATCTCGTTACCGCGTACCTACATATCCTCGATTCCGCTCCATCGTCATTAAAACTCGCGTCGCGTTGTCGGAAGTGCATAGACGTTACAGAGAAGAAAGCACCTCTCCAAACTGTTAGACGCGTAACGTACGCGCACTTCTGAAAAGGCCTCCGATGTTATCCGATGTCGTATAAGTGTGTGTGTGCATATGTGTGCGCTTGTGTTTTTTAAATTTTTCTTTCCATACCGTGAAGTCGAGCTTCCTTCGTTAGGCTTCGCCGTACGCTGCCCATTGAATTGGTGAATGGACATACTTCACTGAAACTGTAAGGTACGCACTGGGTGCGCCAGGACGACGAACCTACGCCGGCAACTTCTCAATGGCCCATCGCCTAGAATTAAAATTTTTTTTTAAGGAAGTTGTTTTCAATTCTAACCATCCTCCGTCTCCTACGGGCTTGGAACTTAACTAACCTGAGGTATATCTTCAATGCACCGAGGGCCGGACATGTTAAGATATTCAGGGTTTTCCCATCAGTCCTTGTGGCAGCAGCATGGCCGCGGACTGTCAGCGGTAGGATTTATCATCTATTCTCACTGAGCGAGATCGCTCAAAGAAAATTCGATCAACAACAGCAGGGATCGAACTGGCGACACCACGATAGATGACAACTATGACTAGCGCACTAGTTCCCTAAACCCCGCCGCCACCACCTTAGACTACACTCGCTGGTCCATCGCCTAGATCAGGTCAACTTTCCGTTGCCATTTGGTGCTAAGCCGTCCTGTCCTGGGCTGACTTAGACTATGCCTTTGTATACAATACAACCCACCTAAATAGAACATTTTGAGTGAGTATATATATATATATATATTTATATATATATATATATATATATATATATATATATATATATATGTTTGTGTATTATCATGAGAGAGATAAGGAGAAACAAACTAAAAAAAACGCACAGCCAACTGAGAAAACAAGCGATCGACGTCGAAATGCACCGATGAACAACGGACCAGATGAGGGACTCTGAAGGAATTTTGCCAAACATCGCGCAGCAGCAGCATCAAAGCCATCGAAGAGGATCAGAGCTTCTCGTTTTTTTGTTTGTTTATGGTTGGCTTCCTTCTTCGTTGCTGTCTCTCTTTTGTTCACCTCTCTCTCTCCTGTCTCTCGTACTTCCCAGTTTCTCCTTCTCTCAGATACACACACAATTTCTCTTTGTGATAATCTCTCTTCACCCTTTTGCACGTGTCTTCTTTGTTTTTCCTCATGTCGTTCTGATTCTTTTTTGCGTGTGTGTTTATTTGTCCTGCGTTTCCCTTTCCTGCATGAGGTTAGTCGAGGACGAGCGAGCGATCAAGCAAGCTAGCTAGCTAGCGGGGGAGCTGAGGGGTAGAGCTTAAGTACGCGGGGGGTTTAGAGGGCACGAATACGAACGTCGCGTCACTTTGCTACCACGCTTCGTTGACGTCGTGGGTGTCCTCGGCTGCTGCTGTTGCTTCTGCTTCTTCTACGGCGGTTGTTTCTTTTCCTTTCCTTGCTCTTTTTTTTGTTTTTAAGTGATCCCCGAGGAGTAGGAGTAGTCACAAAGGTCGAACACACGAATAGTCAATAGACAAAGACGACAGGAGGCGAGCAAACGCCAAGAAAGCGAGAGAGAGAGAGCATGCAAGAAAGCAAAAAAGAAAGAAACGGAGGGGTTGGAAGAGATCGGGGGGTTGGAAGAGACCGGGGGGTTGGGAGAGAGAGATAGAGACGGAAATAAGGACACACGTTTGTAACGAGACCGTAGACCATAAACAAAACAACTCGTTGTGAGTTGCATTATTATGAACACTACTACTAGCCGGGAAGCGTAGGCTCGACAGCCGCTAAGGCAGCAAGCTAGAAGAGAGAAGTCAAAGTTAGGGAGAGAGAGAGAGGCAGCGATCAAGCGAGCAAAAGTGGAGCAGGAACAACCCGGGGGGAAACGATTGCCGGTCTTCGTCGTCGTTATTGTCGGCGTCGTCGTCTTATTCGTCGTCCGCGTCCGTCTGCGTCCTTTTTGGTACGTTAGGTCGTCGATAGTAGACAAGTAGTTGTTGTATTCGTTGCATTTTCATTCTCATTTTTTCTGCTCCTTTCTTCTTTGCCCTGTTATTTCATTTTCTCCTTCTACTTCGCCTTTTCTCCTTTGGCCCTCTTTCTCCTCGGGTTCGTTTTCTTCTCTCATTCTCTCTCTCTCTCTCTCTAGACCACCCGGGTGGACGTAGCAGTCAAAGCAGTAGACAGCGTCTGGAAAACTGTTTTCGTCGGGCCGGGAAGAAGGTGAAGCAGTGGAAAATGACCACTGCCCCTGTACGATTCCCAGAAAATGATCTTCATTGACAACTGCCAGAGAGGTCGAGCAGTTAGGGGAGCACAGTGTTCCACATTTCCGAATCGTTAGCATGGGGAGCCGCTGCAAGCGAAACCGCCGAGAGACTGCTACGCTAGGCTAAGTGTGCAAAGCTCCAAGAGAGAGACTATAACGAGAAGAGTCACAATAGAGAACACTCGGAAATTAGGTCATTTCATTCTTCGTCGATTACTTATCGAACGAACAACCCACGTATATGTGTAGTTCCTTTTTCAAGAAGTAGTATTTCCTCAAATCGGGTCGAAATCGCCTACGCGAAATGACATATTGTCTTCTCGATTGAAACGTCTGTGCTTCCTGTTTTTGTGTCGTTTATTTTTCCAATCAGGGCCGATTATAGTCCAGTCGGGCATTCGCCTTGACATATTTAGAAACCATCAAAACTAAATTAGGCATGACTGACTCTTGGCATGAACCGGCGACCTTCCGATTTGAAGGCAATGGTTTTGTCGGTAAGTTCATATGAGTTGAAGTGTATTAGTTATAATAATAATTATTGTTAATTTTATTAGCTGACCTCCAAGTGGTATTGTTGTTGATCAAAGACAGCTCAATATGAGGACTAGATTTAAAAACATTTTTATATGAAGGTTCTTTTTTGAATATGACGACTGCCCTTGACAAACTGTAAGATACAATTACACTAGTTAATGTTTTAGCCAATAATGGCAATAATTGACGTTAATAGCAACACAAATAATTGATAACATCGTTTCTACGATCTAATTGATTGTACCGAACGCTTACCAGCAATGACAACGGTATTTGTCATGAGTCGCGGAACGGTTCATCACTGAATCATGGGCAGGTACCGCCAGATTGTCAGCAAGGTCGGGCCAAGCGAGACTAATCATCGACTTTAACAAGACAGGCTCAGTCTCGTGAAGCGTCAAATGTGTGCTCATTGACGCTGTTTGGTATAGGCCTTAGAGCTACCGGCGTCAAAGGGTCGAATAACTTCCATCCGAATTCGCAATTGTCACACTTTGACCTCAACGATGGCCAGAACGCGGACGACGATTGCTCGCAGCTTGGCTCGAACCCTCGAATCGGCCTTCACTGGTGGCTGCTGCACTTTAAGCAGTTAACGCGCGCTCGGAAGACTGTCGAGGCGATTACGAGTGCGTCAGAGGACGCTTCTTCTTCCTGGACTACATTATTTCCCTAGCAATCCTCTCGTTTGGGAATCTCTCTTCGCCCTCCTATTGTTGTTGTTGTTGTTGTTGTTGTTGCTGTTGTTGCTGCTTAATCTGACATCGATTGTCAGCAGCCGACGGAGGGGAAAGATTCAAATTGTTACTCAGTTTGTCTACATCGTGCAAGGCTGTACAGCTTTGGAAAGATGGTCGCCAACACGCGTCGATCCAGACAGTCACATCGCTAATGTCGCTGTTACTGTCGGTCGTATTAGTCAATCTGTAGAAGCGGAATACAATCGTATTCGTCCTCATCACGCCATCATAGTCGGCAGCATACGGATGAGACGGGTCACTTATTAAGCCACGCAGATGGTTCGCAATCAAGACCCGTGTCACCTCTCGTCCTCTCGAATGACTTAAGTTGAGTTGGGCTTTTGCAGTTGACGTCATTGTCGGCCCGTCGTTGTTGCCACGAGAGCCAATAGAGAAAGAAATCCCTGCCTCTTAGAGCATTTGACTCGGCAAGGGCCTATTTTTTCCAGAACACTTAATTAGACTCAGAACAAACGCCGCATTTTACTGTCTAAGAAACTCACGTAAAAATCGGCGAAAAATTGTCGTATTACAAACACATGTTTGTTCTAGGACAAATGTATGGCTTAATATGACTAAACTATGTATCCTATTTGTAATCGTAATTGAATCGTGTGCATTACCTGCGCGTATTCTAGAAATGGCCGTTACACAATTAGCTCGTCAATGAGCATTTTGGAATCATATTCTACTCGTCGCGTCGAGCACACCGGACGTGATAATGACTTTTGGTTATAACTCGCCATTTTAGCTCAACGCAAATATGCCTAATGGGATTCGTATAGGACGAACATGCTAGCCACTTTGTTAAACAAGTTCCAAGTCCTGCGAGCGAAGTGGCGGTGTGGTCTGGGTAGCTATGCCGTATTTAGGGAATAGGCCCACAAAAACGTCTGAAGCCAGAGATGTTCCACAAAAGGGCCAAAAGAGAGGACCTTTTGTTGGACCCTGGGCCAAATTTGAACAAATATATTTACTAGACCCCCGAGGTACTTACCTAAAATGTAGTTCTAGAAATACACGCACATATCGAGGAGAGTCCTACCAAAATTGGTTTGTACTGACTTTGTTTAAGGTTCTGCGGGGCGGGGCCCCTCCGAATACATGCAGCAGTGCGCGCCCTAGCATGGAGATCAAGTTATCACTAACACCGCTTGTATAGATCATGACGCGGGCTGTACGAATTTCATGAACGTGCCTTTAGGCAGCTAGATCTCTCCTTTTTCATAACAGCCGTTTATTTAAGGGATCTCAGTGCGTTCGGTTGTCTTGCCTAAGGATATTATACTCTTAGCAATATTTGAAGGGCCGCCGTAACTGATCCGCCCCACAATTGAACATTGCACAAACCGCTCTCTCTAGATTATGCAATCTGCAATTATAGTTCGTGTACCGCCACAAACTTAGACTTGCCTGCAAGAGCGCTACGGAGCTGCTGGTGTAACTAAACAGCAGTACGTTAGCAAAACACTCTCACTAAAAGAAGAAGCTCGCTCCGATAGGCAGTATAAGCGTTCTTCAGCTCACTTGCTTTATGGAATTAAGACTTCGACGTATCGCGTCTACAATTTGGCTGTATTCTAATGTCAATTTAACTGTTTTGCGAACGCTGCAGTAATAGTTTATAAAGCACTTCTCTAGTAAGTACAAAAATACTTTAACTCCAGTGCGATAAGTGAGTCGTTTGCGATTTTTCTTTATATATATATATATATATATATATATATGGAGGAGGAGTTAAATTCTTTAGGCACTAACGCATATGGTGATTAGATAGAGTCTCAGCCCTATGCAGTGTGGGACTCACCCCCGGCGGTCGGACTTTATTCGCCGAGATCATACCCACTAAATGAACCTCTTTTTAAGAGTACTACGAGCCAACAGGATGAGTGGTGAGTGTCCTTTGGATCAATTGGCCGAAGGCATTTCAGGGTTTGACCTTTACAGTCATCATACTGCGTCCCTTCATCTGCGAAACGGTTCTTCTAGATGTACAGGCGTATTCTGTCCTCCCTGTTGCCAATCTGTCTCTCCTGAGGCGCCCCAGTGACCCCTTTCTAATCAGTACCCTTGCGCCACTACAGCTCCTATACGCCGGTTAGAGGTGTCTTCACAATATGTGAAATCCCTTGAGTAGGCAGGTCCGGAGGGTCGTAGGGCTTAGCTTTCCGCCCAACTTTAATCAGTTTAACACTTTTATTCTAGTCTCTATTCTAACTTGTACAAAGACTGGGCAGATCAAAATGGGTTGCATCGTCTTCGACGCCTAGGTCACGGTGTACGCATATGTTTGTGGAGGCTTTTTCTATCCTTGACAGGTATGTCTGAAAGTTGCCTATGGCCCGTTAGAACCTGCGTTAGAAAGTTATCAATCTCTCTGCCGGGTCGATCCAACCACTTCCTTATGTCAGGAATGAGATCGTGTACGCGCCCACCCGATATGTATGTATGTACGTATGTATATATATATATATATATATATACATTATTTTTTTATAATACCATTGATAATTGACTAGGGCGTAACATATCTGATATAGCTGTACAGGTGCTTTTGCTCTTTACGCTGATCTGATAGCTATGGTTTGCAGCAGCGATTGCTTAGGGAAGCTTCATTATGCGTGCACATGCGCATATGGAGATTTGGTAATGTCAAGAGCGGCATGACGCAAAAATATCGGGATCGACACGTTGAGAAAATTAGTTGTCCAATCATTCACCCCTTGGCTCCAGTCATGGTGGTTATGAAGTTCTTCTCGCCATATCTGAGATGATCTTTGGTGAACGTCGCATTCGAGGAAACTTAGCCCATCCGTCTTCAGCAGCAGTGCAGCGTATTTTCGGGTCAAGCCCGGCCGCTGATAACGCCACTAAAAACTGCCCACTAGTTGCTGGCACGCTAACAGAAATGAGGAAAAACTGTGACTCAGTGAGTCTCTATTTTTAGACACGCCGTTCGGTCGTTCCCTCAGGGAGGATATTTCGCTGTCCCGTCTGTTACCTGACAGCGGCAGCGGCCGTAGCAGCCCTCCGAAGCGCGTTTAAAGTCTTTATTTTTTTTGGTGGACAAAGCGGTTCCTTTGTACGCGGTGCACCGTGAAGATCAAACTTTCTTCACTCGCTTCGACGACAAATTAAACAAGCCAAACTGCTAAGTGTTTGGATGAGCTGGCTCAAATAATTATATATATATATATATATATATATATATATATAGCATACGCTATGAATTGAAGTTCAGAGCATGTTATTATATTTTACTATGGAAGATCGTTAAGTCGTTAAATTAGTTGGCACACATTAATCTTTGATTTGGAGTTTTTTCTCGTGCGCTGCTGTCGAAAGGTCACGGATTTACTGCGTGTCGCTAGAACTGCTCTCTAAAGCAATGCACGGAAGACAGCCAAAGATGTGTCATATTATTTACAGACAAGCAATATAAAATCGTAGTATTTTTTAGCTTTAAAATGGAGAGAGAGCGCGCGCGCAATATAGGATCAGAGAAAAAAAGCTAGAGCCAATATGACATATGTAACGGATGAATGTTATTTTCAACTTCAGACGTTCAAGAACAGACGTTGTTCGCAATTTCAAACAATAGTGCTAAATAGACAACTCGTACAATTCGACACGTAAAAAAACATAGGCAGATCACTCTGGTCCTTCGAACGACCTAATGCATATCCTGGCAGTGACGCAGGGTGCTCGATTACATTATTTGCCGTTTCGGCCCGCCAGTAACTGAGACACCGTAGATTTGTCTAATCATACAGAACAGAGGTGAGAAGGTAGCGCAAGTTGACTCCTGTCAGGATAAAATGTATGATGGTGCTGTGTGTGGCCTATATTCGTGCACATATGTGCGTATGAAGAAAATGTATGAAAAAGCAAAAAGAAACTTTTTTTTGTATACAGCGAACACAGCAACCGTCAAAGGAGTCCTGGAGTGGAAGAATTGTCACCCAGAAGGTTGTCTCTGTTAAAAGGTGTTCTAAGCTACCGTAGCACAGTGAATTTCGTGCTGTTCTGCTAAAATGGTAACGTTGCCCGGCTTCCATGTTGATGAGTTGCAAAAGCCAATTTGACTCATTTTTAACTCACTGGCAGTTAAAGTCGACATTGATTGTCCGGCTTGTTTTCAGAAGTTCAAAATGAACGGTACCGTTAAGTTTAGAAAGTGTTTGAGAAGGCTTGTTTTTGATTCTAGTTTATCCCCTACGGGCTTGGAACTCGCCGTGAGGTACAAGCTTATTCAGTGTACCGAGGGCCGAACATGTTGAGATATCTAGAGTTCCCCAACAGTCTTTCTGGCAGCATAGCCGCTGATTCTCAACGATATAGTTTGTGATATATTCTTAATGAGTTCATCGGTCAAAGCAAATTCGATCGAGATCAGAGATCGAACCGGCCACACCCCGATAGGTGAAACACCCTGAGTAGCCCCCCTAGACCGCCGTCAGAGCCTTTGATATCCTAGTAGCAACAAAATATTAATTTTTCTTTGTATATGCTTATTATAGGTGACTGTGCGATACACTGATACACTCCTCCAAAACAATCTGTTTTTGCTTTGGCTGGTCACAGAAAGCCCGCGTTTCATTGTATTCCTTATTTTATAATTTCACAACCCAGTTGCATTTCCCGAGGATGTCGTGAAACATTTCTGGGTCTTCGGCACTATCCTAGTTATTCTTGTTCTGTCTGAAAGTCTGTCTAAAGTTTGTTCGCGATGATAACCCAATATAGTAAGTTTCAGCAGCGATATCATTCCGTTGGGGCGTGTACTGTACCTTTTCCGAATTTTCCGTATTTTCTTTCACTGCGTTAAGTTGTCGGCTCTTTCACGAAACGACTGGGTTGTCGCGCGTGATAGGGATGGGCGGTGGCGATGCTTGTGAGGCGGTGTTTGGCACCGCTGCCGCATCTCTAATCGTAGAGTCAGCGTTGCCAGGTGGGTGCTGACAAGCGACGTTAGGATCACGCATCTGTGTCGACAACGGGCAACAACAACAATGACAACAACAAGAGCAGTAGTCCTGACAACAAGACAAAAGCAGCACACAACACAGCCCTGGAGACAGAGGCAGAACGGAGCAGTCGGCATAGATGAATGGATCGGTGCATGTATCAGTCTGCTACCATCGGTCACGCAGAGCAGCTGGCTCAGCAGTCCCGTCGGCCGGCCGATTGGGGGTAATCGCTTGCGCTTGCCACCGCTACGCTGCTGCTGCTGCTACCACCACCTCCTTTCACTGCTCTCCAAGCCAAGCGTTCTTCTTCCTGCAGGCCAGCCAGGCAGGCTTTCTGCTGCTTCTTTAGAGTAACAGAAAACAAACTCAAATAGTTTGCCGTATCTGTCGTTGTTACTGCCGGTAACATGTAACATCGGGCCTTCTGCGCAAGCGCGGCCTCCAGAATCGCCGCTCGTTCGTCTACAATCACCACCATCATCATCATCATCATCGTCACCATGACCCTGGACGGTAGTGTCCCATGTCCATGACAAGGAGAAGGATGATTAGGATGCTGATGTGGTGGCGCCGATGTGCGGCATAATGTGGGTGTGTGTGATAAACATAACCTTGATGTGGGTAAGGCATTGTTCTGAAACCGAACGGACAGCCCGAACCCAGGGAGGTCGGAGTCCTGACGTCGGCCGTTCCTGCCGATTTGCTGATGATGCGATCGGCACCACCCCACTCTGCCCTTCTTGCCCCTGTTGTTCTCCGTGTTCCTCTTCCTCTGAGACATCTCCTCTCGTCAGCAACCGACAGCGGCCGGCGACTAAAGCGGCCGGCGACGAAGGTTGGACAACGGCAGAATGGTTACTGGTTCGTCTTCACTACTGGCCGGCTAGCTGGTAGTGACATTGACCCAATCCACGATCCCGTGCACGGATGCCGTTGAGCACCGTTGGCCTAACGCTAGCGCTCTTGAGCACCGCCAGCCATGTCAAGTTGGACAGCCTCAATGGTTCACCTCTATCGCTGGCCCGCACTCGCTCGGCGAGGTTCTGTTTTTTTCTCGTCTTCTTCATCATCATGTGACCTATCGGCGTGTAGATCTGATGAGCACATACACTAATGAGCGATCCGCCAGCCGGCGTGGCAGCAGCAGCAGTAGTAGTAGTAGTAGTCGTCCGTCCCTAGTAAGTTCCCTTACTCGACAACAACGAGGTCGGCGACGCCGAGGACAAACTCAATGGAAATAGCCCGCACAGACAACAGCAGATTGAAAGCAGGCGGCGAGTATTGGACGAACGTCGAAGCCGAGAAGAGTCAGCAAGTATTAAATAAAGGAAGACGAGAGCATCGAATGAAGTTAAGAACGACGGAGCGGGGTGGGGGGGGGGGGTGAGGGCGCGGGAACGGCAATTTGGTCTATCTTGTTTGAGCGATGTGTTCGCCTCACCACGGTCAAGGAAGCGAGGAAGTCAGCTTCGTCAGCTCTTGCTCGACCCCTAGACCTTTCCGGGCTTCGAACAAGCCTCGGGACATTGAGTGATGGTCTCGATGTCGATGTAATTTGCCATGCCCATCGGCTCACGTCATCATCATCATCAACATCATCATCATCACTACTATGTTGACAGAATGTGCTGAACTCAGAAGATAATCTTTCGTCGGAAAATCCGGAATTGATCCTATTATATATAAATATATATATATATATATATATATATATATATATATATATATATATATATATATATAATATAAATATATATATATATATATATTGCTTCTATTGTAATCCCCTTTTTCAATAAAGGTAATATATATAGCGTTAGTCATACACATATATCTAGGAAATTATCCCTACATTATGATGCATCATATTGGATTGGCATGTATACATATATGGTTTTATACATATGAATGTTCGTTGTTGATTCGCGTTGGTAAAGTTAAGGTTTATAGTAGCGTCTAATACTTGTGCAATTTTATATGATGACCAAGATGAGCTGAGCTAGACTAGTCGTAGGCTTGGCTACCTGACCACATCAACGTTCTACGCTGGTTTCTTATAATCTTCACTTGATACAACTTTGTTGGTCATAACTTGGCGTTGTATCTATCTGCCTCCCAGTTTGCGACTGAGCGTACTTAATGTCCCGGGTAAATTAAGCACGCAATTAGAGAAACACAACTAGTTGTCGCCGAAGATATATCGAAGAAGAGGAGAGAAGCAGCTAAAGACAGATACATTGAGAGGTGAAAGAGAGAGAGGTGAAGAATATGGAGCAATAGAATAAGACGAGTAGGGAAATATAAACGAAGGGGAGTAGAGAGATATAGAGAAGGACGACGCAATAGAAGGAATATATAAAAAGAGAGAAAGGAAGAGGGAATTAGTGAACTATAAAGAAGAGAAGCAGTAGACAATTCGTTTATTTATTTATTTAAAATTCATCCAGTTTGGGCATGTAAATACAAACATAATCTCTATGACAAACATGGTAAAATGGTTTATAAGTATTTTTGCTGGAGCTGAGAAAGCGACACGGATTCAGTACAATCGGGTAGGTGATACAGGGGGCATGGACCCCCAGAACGACGGCATTTGCAGTCCTCTTTGGGTTCATGAAACCCAGCAGACCGGCATAGTAGCTGATGAAATCCGTAAACACTGTAGTGAGTAGTGAGGTGACGACATGGGCGAAGAGACTCCCTCCAGGCCTGGTTAATCATAGCTGGTGATAGATGACATTCTCTGGAATTTAGGGACATTTTTTGAGGAATACTTATGCCGAAACGTTTCCAGAGCGACTGTCTGCGGTAAATTAAAGCCGTCTACGAAGTCATTAATAAATTATATTGAGTCCCGTGAGCATGTATATTAATCTATTGCGCGAATTCGACACAAGGCTATGAACTCGCTTTAAGAAAGCGGGCTTCACTCTATCAAACTGCCATAAATGCGAAGTGCTAAGATGTTTCCATGTCACCTGTATACCGTAAGCAGCTATGGATGCCACTTTGAGCATCAATAATGTCATGGCCGTCCGAACGGACAACTGTGTTGGGCTTCTGATACCAGCTGCCGCGATAAGCGCTTTTTTACAACGCTCAGTTACATGTTGTGAAAAGATTGTACCTCGGGACGAGCAAATTACCCCGATATAGCAAAAGGTTTCTACGAACTGCACTTAGATAGACAATTAATGGAACGCAAATTGGCCGGTACTTGTATTTCACCCGGGCAGCAACATGTTGAACCAGCATCAGCCTAGATATTGGTGCTGCTGTTGCTGTAGAGGTCCGATTGCTCGCTTACCTCGATGCATGTGAGTATATCGTAGCGCTGAAACATACCAGGCTCCCTACCAGCAGAAAGCTGCTAGCGGACCACGCAGAATACGTAGCGTGTACATGTAGCGGATGCTGCATAGCTAAGCATCGATAGCGAAAGCCTAATTTGACACAAAGCCCTCAGGCCACAAGATAAACGTCTACCCATGCGACTATCGTGCCCTTCATTTTATTGTTTTTCTTTCCGTTCGTGTTCGCTTTTTTTCTTTTGTTTGTTTCGTGTATTTCTCTCAGCTAGCCTGAGCGTTAGAGCTACACATTCGATCAGTCTCGACAGAGAGCAAACGAAGCGACATGACCTCTGCAGGGCCACACGACCTCCACCACAGGCTGCAGCAAACACGAGAGCCACCAGCCAGAGAGACCAAGACGCAGAATCCGTTCCCTGCCCTGCCACACACTGCCCAGCCAACGGATACACTACACAGGCAACCAGGCTAACACTCACTCTGCTCGGCCATAGGCAATACAGTGGCAGCAATAACGATGCCGACGCCAACCATAACGGCAATGACGACGACACAGACGAGGTCGCGCATGGTTTGCATTTCAACCATTTCCATCGTCCGCTCCTGCAACCACGGCTATTTTGCCGCTTCCAGCGCTACCCCGCCCTCCACCACTACCACCACCACCAGCAGCAGTGGTGGCACAGTTGGAGTTAGCTAGCGAACGTGAGCACCGAAGCCCCCGGCCGCTGCCGCCGCCACCGAAAAACATGACTTTCACACAGGATTGGGGGCGCTGCCGAGCGCAGCAAGACTCTCTCTCTCTCTCTCTCTCTCTCTTGTCAACATTTTCACCATTACACGTTGTCTGCTTTTTAGTCGTAGTCGTCGTCATCTTCTTTTTTACTTTCCTCTTGTTCTTTTTCCTCCTCTTGCTCCACATACTCCTCCTCGTCTCACCCCCGACGGCCTCCTTGGCAACCCTGGCCTGGTTTTGTAGCACCAGCATCCGGCAGCAGCAGCAGCAGTAGCAGTCAGATACCGCGAGTGCTGCGTTGTCGCGCTAAGCAGAGCTCTCGCGTACGCCAAGGGAAAATCTTCTCTTTCTTTTTCGTCCTTCCTCCTTGCCATCTTCTCTGCCCGTTCCATCTTGAAAGCTTGTAGCCAGCGCTCTAGCTGCATTAGTCCTTATCCTGTTTCGATTGCTCCCACCATCGCTGCCGCCGTTGTCCTTTTCGTCTCGACCTCGGCTTCGACTTATGCCGGCGCTACGCGTCACCCACGGTCCTTACGCCTCTTTTGTACGGCTTTCCCTACACGGCCGACTCCCTATCGGCCACCCGCGAGCCTCTTCTGTTGTCCCGCAATTCGCACCCCACCCCCCCGTCCATTCCGCGCCTCCCCCCATCCATATATGTTGGCGATGAGAACGTCGCGCGCCTCGTTCTTCCTCGTTTCCCCTTTCCCGTTTCCCCATTGTTCCTTGGCTGCCCGTTCAGTCCGTTCTTCACTCGGTTGCTTGTCCGCTTGCTCCTCGCTAGTCGACTCCGCATTTCTTTTTCAGCGTTACCATCACCTACCTGCCACCACCACCACCACCACTACTACTACTACTGCTACTGCCTTCACACTACGCCCTGTAAACATCTATTTATACCCCCGTCCGTCCATACAGCAAGCAGGTGTTGTTTGCATTCTTCAGTGGATGCTGGAGGCGTTCGTTTTTGCACGAGCGGGCCGCCAAAAGGCGCCTACTGGCGGCCGTCACGGCGGCAGCGACCGTCGCTGAGCTCGAATCGTCGATCGAGGACAGTTGACAACGACATTGTACCTCTCTTGCGTCGAAATGCTTCGTTGGCCTTAGTAAGGCAGGGCCAACGATGACAGCGTCTGATGGCGACAAGATTTGGACCCAGCGAGCCAACAAATTTCGTTTTCCATCTCTTTTTCTCTCATCCTAGCCTCTCTCTCTCTCTCTTGGTTGTGCCTTCTCTCCAATATGAATCATATAAAGCACCAGTGTGCCTTTGGCTGGCACGAAATTGGGAATTGCAACGATAAACGCTTGTTCTTGCTTGATCCATACATTTATATATATATATATATATATATTTCGCATGCGGGTATGCACGCGTAGGAAGTATTACGAAGTGCCTTTGGAGTGCAGGTGTAAATTTTGTACGACTTGTACTACCTACAAACGAGGCTCTAGCGATCCGTCGCTATGTAAAATGCAAGGATTCTACAGATAACGTAACCATAGAAACGATGTATGAACCAATCAATGTTAATATATATATATATATATATATATATATATATATATATATATATATATATATATATAAACGTATGTCAACGGGAGTTGTGGAAATGGATAGGCGACTCGGATAGTAAGATTCGTGGTTTCGACCGGCCGGCCCGAAACAAACATTTTTGAATTGATTTTCTTTAGGATTTGCAGATGCCGGTTAAGGTTATTTTACAATATATATACATATATATATATATATATATATATATATATATATACACGAAAATCTTCGCCGATTTAGTACAGGAAAGCGGTCGGTAACACGGCTGATACCTGACATACCATGTGCTCGTACGGTGCGCTCACCGTATAGCGTGTAGCAACATGGAGGTGGACGAAATAATAATAATAATAATAATAATAACAATAATAATAATAATAATAACTATTACTACTATTGTACGTGTATATTGGGGCTCTTTGCAGGTGTTCACGTACTCGGTTAGGCTGTTCCAGGCGGCAGGCCTAAGTTCCGAGGTGGCGTCCAGTGCCAATGTCGGCGTGGGCGTCGTGATGGTTATTATGACGCTCGTTTCGATTCCGCTCATGGATCGTGCCGGCCGACGCACGCTGCATCTGTACGGGCTTGGCGGCATGTTCATCTTTTCCATTTTCATCACCATCTCACTGCTCGTTAGTGTGAGTGTTGAGTGACACCCTGACCCTGACCTCTGACCAACCTGCCCCAACTTCGAACTAGACATGGACCTTCATGGTCGTCGATCGTCCTCGAGCCTCGTAGCCTTTCAAGCGAGCGCCATGGGCTCGTTTTGAGGACCTTGAGAATATGGCTGTGCTGCCCTTCTATGCTGTTGGAATAGTTTTTTTTTTAATGTCAGTGTTAGCTTTTATGGCGTTGGAAAGCCTCCATTGAGAAGAATGCCTGTTTGTATAATCCAGTGACGGGTGTGACATTTTATGATGGCATCGTTTCGCCGTATGTTGTACGCCGCCACAGATGTTGTCACGATAACGGCACAGCAGCTAGTCAAAATATGGACCTCCTTTCGTCGGTCGTGGAAACGGGGATACTGGCACAAACTTCTATTTAGCTGGGACGAGTTTGTCACCAATATGTATATATAGCAGAGGACTATACCAATTAATCTGCTTGAGGAACCAAATACCACATAAATGAGAAGAGCCATTATCTGTAGTAGAGAGCACTGGCATACTGAGCGAAATCAGCTATACAAATCATCACTGAACACGATCATAATCAAGGTAACTTTAGATAAAGTGAAGTCTAGTCGGGGCGGGGGGGGGGGGGCGGAGAAGGTGTAAATTCTTCTCAGAGCGCCTGTCACAATGTATTTCGTATAAAAAACAATAGCAAGTGGCTTTAGGACATTTTCTTCCACGACGTTGGGGGATGCCGTACAGTACAACATTCCACATCGTATATGGCTAAGGGATGCCCTCTAGGGTCCACCGACATGTTCCGAGCACAATCAACAGGTGCCTGAGACCGCTACGCAGAACCTAAGTTGCCGTGTGAACATTCAAGACACACGAGGCCAAACGATCTTGAGTGTCAATCGACTCTAGACGCAACCCATTTTACGTGTAAGAACAAATCGTATGGTCTTTTCGCCGAGCCAGGCCTACTTTCGCGAGAAATATTGCTTACGCCGTAAAGTTCGGTGATTGGGATGTTATAGCATGAGATACTTTGGCTTCATTCAACGTCTAGACCAGCTAGCGCATGTATTCGAGCTGAACAAACAAAGAAGAATATTTCAGTATAAGAACTTTTGGTATGGGGAAAGTACATACTCCAACCGATGGCCTTCTAATCAAAGGGGTAAATAGGGCATAATTACAGTTGAATTCTTGAAATATGTTTAGAAGAGATGAAAGTTTCTATTTATTGCTTTGCCGTGATCCTAAGATATTTGCCCTCGAGCGAGTATATGATGCTACGTGACCCTTAAAGCTACGCAAGGACACATTAGCTGTATGGTATTGTGGAAAACATATCTACAGCAAATATAGCACCATCATCACTATATATAACAAATGTATGTATATATAGGGTTAACAATTGCGTTGTTTAAACATATTGATGAAGCGCGTGACGTACTACCAGTGGTTACCACTTAATTGTTGGTATGTACAGGTGGTCGAGGGCCCGCTTCGCATCATTCACCAGTTCAATTCTTTTCACTTTTCTTTCATTAATCATTGTTATTTCAATTACTTGTGCTGTGCCGGCCACGGCGCTGTATTTTCGTATTCCATAAACAGGAATGGCGTGACCTGTGACAGAGGCCTTCAGGCATTTCACGCCACTGGCTTACCTGATACACATGGTCTGGCCTCCAGTATTAGCTACACACATAGATATATATATATATATATATATAGATATACCTGTTTACTGGCATACATATATATATATATATATATATATGTATAGATATACCTGTTTACTGGCATACACATATATATATATATATATATATATATATATATATATGTATAGATATACCTGTTTACTGGCATACATATATATATATATATATTTGTATTGCTGTCATCTTTTATACATATATATATATGATATGGCACGCCCCCACAAAAAAATGGCCGCTCCCTAACAGAACCGGTTATAGCAGGCGGTATAGCGAAAATGGGAGCACGTATGAAGACAACCACATGTTCGATCATTGTTCAGCAACTGAGTTTCTGGGGTCCATTCGGGGCCGTGTCGGATCGCGTGTCCTTGTTTTTTTGCCAATGTCTCGCCCCACATGGATCTATGCATACGACGTATGCGCCTACATACAGTATCGTCGTTGTGCATGTACATACACATGCGCACACATATCTACATAACCGTATGTACATACACATGAATGCCACAGATGCAACGACTAGACATCCAGCCAGCCAGACTATATTTGCAGTTATTGACTATTTCTAGCTAATGCCGGACCGTTTTCTTCTCTATCTGAGTACTAAGCCGTCACCACTTTCTTCTCTTACACGAAGTGTCTCTCTCTTTATCTACCTTTATTTTGTAGTCCATAGCAATGTATTCCTCGCATACATATACAGTTTTGTAATACAGTTTATTCTACAATAGGGTCCCACATTCTCAAGTGCCTTCCAGGCCATATCACTTATACATATCTCTCTCTCTCTCTCTCTCTTATATATAGATATATATATATATATATATATATATATATATATATATATATATATATATATATACGTTTTCCGGCTTATTTGCATTGGTGCTGCTTCTTGGATAGATCGTTCTCCTCGGTGCAGTGGCGAACGCGTGGTGTGGCATGAGTAGTGGCAGCAATCGGAACAGGGGAGAATCGGAGGGAGCTTTGGACGCAGATTCATCGAAGTGAGCATGAGCCGTTTGTATTGTTGTTGTTGTTGTTGCTGTTAACGCTTCTGTTGTTCTGCTGGGCATCACCGTCGGTACCAGTCTGTAGTGCTTTGCTATTCTCGCTGTTTCGGGACGCTGTGTCTCGCTATTTGACAGGACGCGCGTGTCCGCATTGTTGTTGTTTCTGTTGCTGTTGTTGTTGTTGCTAGCAAGTAAACGTTGGCGTTGCGTATGTGGATGTTGTCAGCGAACGATGCCGGTACGTTTGCCGGTCTTGCCTCGGCAAGTAACAGAAAGATAGATGGTGAGAACAACAACAACAACAACAACAACAACACACAACAACAACAACAACAACAACAACAACAACAACAACAACAACAACAACAACAACAACAACAACAACAACAACACAACAACAACAACAACAACAACAACAACAACAACAACAACAACAACAACAACAACAACAGCAACAACAACAACAACACAACACAACAACAACAACAACGACACGACGACACAACAACAACAACATCAATAACAGCAATAACAACAACGACGACGACGACGACGACAACAACAACAACAACATCAATAACAGCAACAACAACAACAACAACAACAACAACACAACAACAACCAAACAACAACAACACAACACAACAAC